>CAUYQV010008316.1:0-50243 GCA_963574575.1 Galagoides demidoff
CCCCCCTTTCATTTGCCCTTTTTATTAAAAATATCTCCCCCCATTTTTTGTTTTTGGTTTATTATACTATTAAACTCACCCCCCCCCCCCCCCCCCCCGTGCCCGACATCAATACGATAAAGCCATCGTCTATGCCCTACATCTCCTATTTTGTATCTAACCAGAGGTCTGCTCTGCGTTCCTCTCTCCAACCCGAAATATACAGTCTGCCAATTGAATTGCCAATTAAAAGTACTTAATTAAACGTGAAAGGGGCGTTCTGTCATGTTCTGGATTCTGAACTATTTTTTTTTATTTATATGCTTAGCAGGATAAGTCATCTTAAATTAGCATCGCATTTTTTCCTCGGAAAAGCATGTGAGAAATGAGGCTATTAGGAGGAGAGGCTTAACACAATATTTGTGTACACCAGTCATGAGTGCAAAGAATCATCTCAAACGCATATGTTGCTTTGGCAGGCAGGGTTATTTTTCATATTTATTTTATTTCCTTATCATTTCATGTTGAATTAATGTTTGCCACAGAATATGTGGCCTGCCTAATCAGACATATGCGCAGGGAACTTGATGGCTTTATTGATTTTTTTTTTTACTTTAATTTCACCTATTATTTTGAGTAGCAGAACCATACGGAAAGGTTATTGTTCCATATCTAAGTTCCAAATGGCGCACACACAAATCTGGACGGAACCCTGGAGGTGGCAGTGCAGAGGCTCCTGCCCTTACTGGAAAGAACATTCCCCCATAGCTTTCCAGAACTGAAGGCCTGATGATTCAAGGGGTGGATTATTCACTTCTGGCCTTGCTGCTGTCACTAACGACATGATGGCCAATGATGTTACACGTGTACGAAGTGTGAAGGGAAAGCAGAGAATAAAGACAGGGGATTTACTATAAACCAGTGCCTATTACCCTGGTAAAGTGGTAGAGAAGGCAAAGAGGAATTTTGGAGGAATTTGCTGTGGGTTTTAATTAACCATCTTGCCCTTGTTCCCCATTATCATTGATTTGTGTGATAAGTGCCAATTATATGTGTCATAAGTATACTCCCTTTTGCTGAAGACAAGAGATCTTATGTGTGATGCAAATAAGGGTTCTCAGAATGCTAATTTTGTAATGAGCCAATGCATTCTTCAAGGAGTTTATAGTCTAGAGGGGGAATAAAACATGTGCATAAATAATTATAATGCAAAGTAGGAAACTGGTGTGTCATGAGACAGTACAGAAAGAATTATGGCCAAAAAAGAGGGTAGAGAAATAAATTATAGCTGAGAGCTGTGGGAAGGCCTGCTTGAAGGTTGAGGAAAATTGGCACAAAAGCAAAGTGAGAGCATTGGGTGTGGTTTCCAGATGAGGGGAATACAGGGAGAAAACACAGAGGTGGGACAGCACGACTTTCTTTTTTTGTGAGACAGGGTCTTGCTTTACTGCCTGGGCTAGAGTGCAGTGGCCTCATCATAGCTCGCTGCAACCTCAAACTCTTGGTCTCAAATGATCTTCCTGCCTCAGCCTCATGGCTGGGACTACAGGCACGTGCCACCAGGCTGAGCTAATTTTTCTATTTTTACTAGAGATGAGGTCTCGCTCTTGCTCATGCTGGTCTCAAACTTCCAGCTTCAAGTGACCCTTCCACCTTGGCCTCCCAGTGTGCTAGGATTACAGGTGTGAGCCACCATGCTGGCCCAGCGTGGCATTTAAATGAGGGATCGGAAGATGTTTACCAGGACCATTGTAGGAGAAATGTGAAGGAGGAAAAAGGACCATAGGCAAAGCTGTGAACGAGGTGAGGGTTTGATCACCCTCTCACAGAACCTGGAATCCACGGCCAAAACATCTGCACTGCTTTCTATCGACCAGGGATCAGTGAACTTTCTTTTCTGTAAATGGCCAGATAGTAACTATTTTAGCCTTTGCAGGCCATCATATCCCTGTTACTACTCAACTCTTCCACTGTAGTAAAAAATAGTCATAGGCAATATGTAAATGAACAGGCCTTGCTGCGTTCCAATAAAACTTTATTAATGGATACTGAGATATGAATTTCATACAATTTTCACACGTTGCAAAGTATTCTTCTTTTGCTTTAACTAGTGTCTTTTGCTATTGGAATAAACAGGGGCATGAAGCAACAACCACCTCCCAACCTCTGAGATTTTCTTTCCCTTCGGCCATAGCCCCATGACCACATGGTGGATGGGAATCCATCACTGCTGTGAGCCCAGGACCAAGCTTCTGTGAGCAGCACTAACGCAGCATGGGAGCTGTGGGTGGACTCCAGTGCTATTTGGTAATTAAAAGGAAATACCTAAGTCAAGAGTTTTGACAATCCATGCACACTGAATGTGGTACACAGTTCTCTTTCTTTCCATGAAACTTGCGCTTGGGTACACGATATACTGACATCCCTAAAGCACCTTCCCTGGGCTAAATTAGGTCTTTCTGTACATCAGCAGGCTAATAATAGCTTCCATCTATCTCCTGGGTGAGGTTCTGTAGTTTTCAGCAAATGATTATCTTCCTCCCCACCTCCAATCTGGCCTCCAAGGAAAAAAAAGGTGGAATAGGAGCGGGAATGGGTTCAGGCTGGTGGGCCAGTGGGAAGCCTCTCAGCCCCCTCTAGCTCTCCTTCCTGCCCAGATATCCAGAGAGAATCAGGGAGAACAGCTGACCTCCAGCTGAAATGCTGAACCAGACTTTCCCTTGGCCAGCTGGATCAAAATAGTTATTTATCTCATTTCTAGATATACCTGATATAACAAAGGGTTTTTTAAAAATTATACAATAAAATGTATTTTTTCCCTGAACTTGGAATGACATGTTTGTGTTTGAAAAAACTTATTTATCTCCTTTCCCCTTCCCTCTCCTCTCTTCTATCCAGAAAAGTCTTTGATTTTTGTTTTTAAACAAGAGCTAACATTGAACAAGGCATGGCAAGGAAAGGTTAATTAGGTGACTGACTTACTTTACGATGTTTTAGAAAGAAAAAAGTAGTCAGATGATCCAAAGGTCCTGAGAAGTTGAGGAAGCTAAGTACAGAAAAGGAGCCATTACTTATGACAACATGGCAGCCACCGAAAACCTCGGTAAGGGGTTTGAATGGCATGATGATAGAAGCCAACTGTATTGGCTGGAGGGTAAACAGGGGAATGATAAGTGAGGAAGTGAGACAGCCTGTGTAGACAACTCTAAGGATGGCTTCTTGTCACTTAGATCTCAGTTTAAATGTCACCTCTTTGGAGTGATCTAAAGTGGCCATCTGGTGATGATCACATGACCATATATTTCTCTGCAAAGCACTTACTTATGACCTGATCCATGTTTTCTTTCTTTCTTTCTTTTTTCTTTTTTTGAGGCACAGTCTCAAGCCATCGCCCTGGGTAGAGTGCCGGGGCATCACAGCTCACAGCAACCTCAAACTCTTGGGCTTCAATGATTCTCTTGCCTCAGCCTCCCGAGTAGCTGGGACTACAGGCACCCATCACAACCCCCAGCTATTTTTTTAGTTGTTGTTGTCATTTTATTTGTTTTGTTTTTGTGGTTATTGTTGCAGTTGTCATTGTTGTTTTAGGTGGCCTGGGCCAGGTTTGAACCCACCAGTCTTGGTGTACGTGGCCGGCGCCCTACCCACTAATCTATGTCTTCTTTCTTAATTTGGGTTCTCTGCCCCCAGGATATCATATGCGCACACTGATCATATACATTTCATTTATTCCGTCTCTGCAGAACCTAGAAGACAGCTTGGTACCAGGTAGATGTTCAAAAGTTTGGCTGGGTAGGGAGTAGAGAAATGGAAATCAATTTGGTGGGGGATCTGGAGTAGAGAGGGCTGTATGTTTTTTCCTTCATTTTTTTTTTTTAAATGGGAACCCCTAAGCCCAGTGCTTGTCAAACTTTGCTGTGCCTCAGAACCATGTGGGCATCTGTTAAAATGCAGATTTCGTTTCTGCGTCTGGGCGGGATAGTCTGCATTTCTGACAAGCTCCCAGGTGAGGCCTGTGCAGCTGGTCCATGAATCACATTTTGAGTAGCAAGGCCCTAGACTACCTTGGCGTGTTGTTTAGAATGAACAGGTGAAGACAGGGAGATGAATGAAGCAGGAGGGAGGGGATAACCTAGGAGCAAAACATGAGGAACACAGAGGGGATAGAATCCAGAGAAACGGCGGAAGGTTTGGTTTTTCTAAGGCAGAAGGAAACTTTCCTCAGCATAACAGGAAAGAAGAAGAAGGGGTGAGAAGAAGAGGGAGTTCTTGTCTGATCTGATGATATCTATCTTTTCAATGAGGTCCTCAGCTGAGAGTGAGGGTGGAGGTGGGGTGTGGGAGTTCTGAGAAACAGAGTTATTTTCTTCTCAGGCAGCATCCGGTATGTCTTTGAGGTTTGGATCATAAATTTAAAGTAAAACTCAGCAGCTCTGTTGTGTAATTTTCTCAACATTAATCTGCTTGGGTGCAGATTGGAGAAGGATGATAGAGTCATCCAGAGTGACTGGGACAGAGGGTAAGAGGAACCAGGTAGTGGAGGCTATTAGGAAGGGAGTGATTTTAATGGCGGACCAGAGGAAGTAAGGCCCAGGCACTGACTGGATGGGATATTCAACCCCTGTTCTCATGGGGCTTTAGAGGGGGAGACAGATGTGATTGATAAAATCACACAAATGCGTGCCTATCTACATGAACGCGTACATATATGCATGTACTATGTGCAAATGTACATGTATACGTAGCAGAACTCTCAGTGCCATACCCATAATCCCTTGAGTTCCATCATCAGTGCAATAGACCAGGCTGATTTCCAGCTGCCAGCATCTGCATGTCTTTGCCTGAGAGCACAGCAGGTCAGAAATACCAGGAGGTTAGCTGCCCTTGAGAGCATCATTCAACTAATAACTAGCAGATATCTGTATGTAGATACCCCAGGGCGGGCTATCCTTCCATGCTGGTTTCATGCAGGCTGAAGCTCAGTTGTCCATGGTAATAACTTGGCACTTCCCCACTCCCTTACTAGGTGTTTTTTAGGGTCATCTTCCAAATAAACCACTTGTGCTCAGATTCTTGCTTCAGGTTCTCTTTCTGGGAAAATTCAAATGGAGGTGTATATAATTATAACCTGTGATACATCCCCTGGAGAAAGGTATGGGCTACTATTTGGCTGGGTGTGGGAAAGGGGTGGGGAGCCTTTTCATGTTGAAAGACCTCATTAATTTAGCTGTAATTAATCAGGCGCCATTCAAGAAACTTCAATTAGTGGTACTTCAAAATGTACGTGATTTTGTAAAAATCTGGGTTCAATAATTTCAAAAGATGAAAACTGCTCACTTCAACGTCAACCAACCTTTTAGTGACTGTGTTGTGTCTGCTTTTTGT
Source organism: Galagoides demidoff (assembly GCA_963574575.1). NCBI lineage: Eukaryota > Metazoa > Chordata > Mammalia > Primates > Galagidae > Galagoides > Galagoides demidoff. Next base: position 5,365 of record CAUYQV010008316.1, read on the forward strand.
TGGAAAGTATTAGACTATTTGGTCGAAGCGTGAAGGTCCATGGTTTCAGCAGATCCTCTAAATGGGGATCAGTCATTGGTGACCTTCAGGGCATCTTGGTCTGGGTTAGGTAGAAGAATGCAGATTCATAGCAATGAGAGGTTGAGTGGTTGAAAAGCAAGAAAGCAGTTTTTGTGCATGCTGCCAAAGGCGTGGGTATTCTGCATTTTTCCATATTTCAGTTGGATCTTTCTTAGCATCAATGACTTTAAAATGTCATCTACTGAGAGCTCAATAAATTCCATCTGTAGTTATTTAGGTGCCTTGGTGACATCAGCTAGGCCAAACTACTAATTTGAGTGTGACGTCATGATTCTTAAAGGCAGTGAACCATTCATCATATTTTCCAATTAATAGGTTTCTCACAGCTTTGTATTCTTCAAATGATTTGTACATATCATCCTGTTTGTCTATGACCTTTGCTAACTGGGGAGAATGTTTGTTCAAAATTTCCTTTTGAGGAAAAGCTTTTTGAAAAAAGATAGCTTTTTTCAAAGTGCTTGGACTTTTTTTTTTTTGCCATGTATTACATATAGATTGAGTTTTACCTTGCAGAGAAATATTCAATGGCTCAGCGCCTGTACCTCAGTGGCCAGGGCGCCAGCCACATACACCAGAGCTGGCGGGTTTGGATCCTGCCAAACAAGACAACTGCAACCAAAAAATAGCCGAGTGTTGTGGTGGGCACCTGTCGTCCCAGCTACTCCGGAGGCTGAGGCAAGAGAATCGCGTAAACCCAAGAGTTTGAGGTTGCTGCGAGCTGTGATGCCACAGCACTCTACCAAAGGTGACAGCTTGAGACTCTGTCTCAACAACAACAAAAAAGAAATATTCAAGTTTTTTTTCTTGTTCCTTTGTCTTGTCATTCGCTTTGATTTGGCATGATATCATACAGAAAGGCAACATGCCTATAGAAATCTTTCAACAATACACATTGTTGATTCTGTTCTTTATAAAATTGAATGGCAAATTCACACTGAATGCCTTGGATGCCTCCAAGGTAAAAAAGGCATTCAGCTTTTGCATGTAGAAAAACTGGCCATGCCATGTTGCATTTGCACAAATATAGTTAACAATACTTATAACTTGTCGCAAAATGTCACTTACACTAGTAGTTTTAGCAAAGAGATTTTGCTGATGCAAAATACAAAGAAAAGAAATGAGAGCATCTGGACCTGGTGATATTGTTTTCGATCTGTGCAACAAGCCCTTCATATTTTCCTATCACAAAAGGTGCACTGTCTGTTCAGACACTTGCTAAATTTACCAAATTCAGTCCAACTTCACATTTATTTTGAAAGTTGTTGAAGATATCTCTTCCCTGTGTTCTGTTCTCAAGAGTGCCCAGAGTGAGTAATTTTTTTTTTTTTTTTTTTTTTTTTGAGACAGAGTCTTACTCTGTTGCCTGGGTAGAATACCATGGCGTCATCATAGCTCACAACAACCTCAAACTCTTGGGCCTGAGCAATCCTCCTGCCTCAGGCTCCCAAAGAGCTGGAACGACAGGCACCTACCACAACATGTAGTTAGCTTTCCTATTTTTAGTAGAGACGGGGTCTTGCTGTTGCTCAGGCTGGTCTTGAATTCATGAGCTCAAGCAATCCACCCGCCTCTGCCTCCCAGGGTGTTAGGATAACAGGCGTGAGCCATGTACTCACCTGGCCATGAGTAATCCTTTGTAGCAGAGGAAATCCCGTTATGACCCAACTGAAGTGTAAAACCTGTGTGGAATCAGTAGTATCAGTTGATTTATCCAAAGTGATTGAATAATATATACTTTCCTTTTGAAATATTGCATGAAGTTGTTCTGTTACGATGAAGACTCATGCATGCTGCTGATCAGTAGGGTTCTCCTAGAAAGAGGCAGTAGTTAGCACTTAGAAATGTTACTGGGGTCTAAGCATTTTACAACTTTGACAATGCATCCTTTCCCAATTTCAACATCACTGACTGCCTTCCCTTTTGCTCCGAGCAAATAACGTACTTCATAAATTGTCTTCAGTGGCATTATTTCCAGGTCTTATTGATGCTTGAAAGAATTGTCTTTGTGCTTGCTTTTTCAGCTTTTAATTTCTCCAGTACAACCTTTGGCACCTCTCCCTCTAACTTAAACTATCTGTGGTCCTTATGAGTGTTATAATGCTGATGATTTCTTTATTTTATTTATTTAGAGACAGCGTCTCACGTTGTCTCCCTGGGTACAGTGCTGTGGCATCCTAGCTCACAGCAACCTCAAATTCTTGGGCTTAAGAGATCCTCTTGTCTCAGCTTCCCAAGTACCTGGGACTATAGGTACCCATGACAATATCCGGCTAGTTTTTCTGTTTTTAGTAGAGACAGGGTCTCACCCTTCCTCAGGCTGATCTTGAACTCCTGAGCTCAAGCAATGCATCTGCTTTGGCCTTCCAGAGTGTTAGCATTACAGGTAAGAACCACTGCGCTGGCCTCACTGAACTTCTTTAACGTTGATGTTGCAGTATCACAAAGCAAGCAAATCACCTTATCTTTAGCAGGAGCAATTACAATTTCCATTCTTCATTAAAAAAACCTGTTTTCTTCCTTCTACATTCTCTTGGTCTTCTTTGACTTAATGGGCCACTTAGTAGACAGAACTAAAAAACACTGTTGAGTCGTGCAACTATTCACAGATTCCACTTCAAACAGAAACACAGTGCCCTATTATCAAACGCTGATAAAATACTGGCATACTCAACCCCCATAAACTCTCACCAACAAGCTTCCTGGGGCAGTGGTCAGCCTAGGGAAGTCAGAACTAAATTAATTTAGTCCTTCTGGCTTACTAATGTTCTAATCGTGCTGGTCAATCTGGGTGCATTATTTTGTTGAAACTTATTTTATTCTTTGATATTTTAAATACATTTGTTTTAAAATTAAAATATACAACAAAAATCTTAATAAAAATAAAAGGTTTTGTTCCGTAAAATTTGGATTTCAAAGGTCACATGTGGCTTTAAGGCTGCAGGTTCCCCACCCTGGGCGTGGGGGTGTGTGTGGCAGGAATCTGCCCCAGTATGAGGTGAGAATGTCAGGGATGTCAGGGAAGCCAGGGGAGAGAGCTGTGAGTTAGGATGTAAAGGAGGAACATGGTGGAAGGGACAGGATGCATTGGAGCATCTGAAAGCCTCTGTGGCCTCCATAGTGGGTCCGCAACATAGAGCGAAGCTTAAAGAGGCCAGAGCCTGTAGGGTCTTATAGGAGGTGGCTTATGTATTCAGAGAACACTGAGAAGCCATTAAAGAGTCACAGTTGGTCAGTAACAAGATTAGACTTGTCTCTAACAAAAAGTGGAAAAGAACAGGTGAGCCCATATGGGAAGGGCAGATTTCAGAGGCCACTGAGTTTGCTTGTGGAGGAGTCTCACCAGATGTTTGCTGAAGTGGAAGGTAACTATTAACTACATATTTGATTGACCAGAACACCCTATTTCCTGACCAAGGTGAATAATGGTTTACCGTCATTAATTAATATTGCCCCTTTTTTTCTGGGCCGGTGCACTTAACTCCAGCAGCCCTTTCTCTTGGGTACAGCATTAACAGGATAAGGTCCTACTTTGTTTGATTCCCCAGGTCCCTCCTTTTCCCTCCTTCTTCTTTCTCCCCTTTCCCCTCTTCCTTCTTCAAATAATCCTGTTTAGTAAAGTTGATTATTTCTATGGTCTCCATTTCTTCTAAGGGTGACATTTGAATCTTATCTCTGGCCATCTCAAGACACTGCAGATGTGGTCACTGGGAACAGAATTATGCTTTGTGAACGAGGTAATTTTAAAGTGGATCTTTTGCCATCAAAATGCAAAAAAAGAAAAAGGTTCCCAAATACATTCACTCCTTTGGTAATACTGCCATATACACATCCAGTGTGCAGCTATGCTTCTTATGAGAAAGGAAATTCCATTCTAAAGGTAATTTATGTAAAAAATTGTGTGTGTGTATGTATGTTATTTACAACTTGAAATCATTTTTTTTTTTTTTGGCCGGGGCTGGATTTGAACTCACCACCTCCGGCATGTGGGGTTGGCGTCCTACTCCTTTGAGCCACAGGCGCCGCCCTCCAACTTGAAATCATGATCCATCGAACATACTTTCAAGAGATGAAAAAGTAGAGACACACATTCAGAGACCACATACATCTGATCATCAATGTGGTCTCACGTATGGTCCCTGTAAATAAATTACTACAGAAGGTGCCGGAAATATAGTAATAGACTACAAATACCCCAGCCAGCAAATTTAAATTTATGGCACTGCAGAAAGTAACACGAGACAGAGGACCAGGGAGGGGCTAAAACCCAATCGGTAAATTATTCTCCAGTATACATCATAGTCACCATTGTTCCCTTTTCCCTCTTTCTTTTTATAAAAGTCAAAATCCTTGCTCATCCCCTTCTGCCACCCAGTTATTAAAGAAAAAAGATACTAGAAGTCTGAGATTTCGCACAACCTTTATATCCAATATTTTCATTGTCTTAAAAACAAATCTTGAGTCGGCAGTGATGGTTGTATTTTGTGACACCCTGGGGTGGAGAAGAGCTATCTGTTCGTGGGATTTTTCCATTCTTGCCCTGGTGTCCTCTTTTGGCACAGTCACTCATCACCCCATGCCTCTTATCCTGTGTTCTGGCAGGATTTGAGACATGCAAATTGCAAACTGGTAAATAGCAACTTTGCATATTTTGAATAGAAGAGAGCAACGTGGTACCTCTCATTCCATTCTCAGGGAAATCTGAGATAATGGGGAACAAGAGCAAGGGGGGCAGACTGAGGGTCCTAAGTATTTTCTTCAGAGTGTTTATTATGCTTCTTAAATCTATTGTACACTAATAAATTAATTTGAATTATTTACATGGTCAACTTTTGAGACAATAACCTGATTTAATCAGAGGATACAAATGTATCATTTCTCTTTGAGATCTAAAGGCAGGTTTAGAGTGTAAGTATCAGGACTTCTTGGGTCTTTCCCTACAAATATTGGTTACAAACCTACAGTTGCTCGTGCTAAATGACGTTATGTCAGAAATCAAGAGAACATGGTGATATATTTCTGAGGGGAATCAATAAACTCCCCTGTGAGAACATGTGCCCCGGACAGCCAACTCTTGGGTGACAAATTTCTCAAGTAAAAAAAGTCTTTCGACTCTTTTCTTTGTGAATATCATGCACTGTTTGACACGAGGATGTTCATTTCCTAAAATTTTAGTGTAACTTAAAATGACATGGTAAGAATGGTTGGGTTTCATTAAATTATGTGTCTGGTGTCTTTTTTTTTGGGGGGGGGATGTTTGGACTGGTAAAAATGCTTTAGTTTTACTACTAAAGTTGTTAGGAACCTAAGGTTATTATCAAGGTAAAAGGATCAAGTTCAAATATTTTAAAATCTAGGTTTCCATCAGGACTCAGAAAACCATCCTGGAGATTGTTGTTCACGTCTCTTCTGCTTTGGGTTATTTCTTTCTTCTCAGTGCTTGCACATTTTAAGGGATTTTTGTGAAAGGTAAAATCTTGTCTATTTGTAAAGACAGAAGAGGCACAAGTGATTCTGAAGGTAGAGCCTTTTGGAGGTAAAGCGAACAGCTTGCATCTTGAATATTTTATGAGATCTAGGTATTAGACTGATGTTTCTGAGGCAGGAACACAGTGATCTAGGAACAAAAGGGAGACGGGACTAGAGAGCGGACTGTGAAATTTCTTAAAAATATGAAGTGATCCTAAGGCTGAACATCGGAGTGGATGATGTTACCTCAGATTGTTCCTAATAAGGGCTTTTAAAGCTCACCGATCTATTGGTTGGGTCTGCACTAATGATGTGCCCTTGATGATGCACGTGTAAATAAGAGGGTTGATTTATAAGGGCACAATTGTGTCTTTCAGATATATTCGGACCAAGTCTACATATTGAAAATAAATGGAGGCAATTATCTGAATATTCCAGGGGTGCAACCCTTCATCTTCCCCTCCTCCTCCATTTAGAGGCAGTCTAGTATGTGAGGTGAAGAGGAGAAAAAGAAGAACGAAAAGTCTAAAAAGGCAGTTAAGAAAAGATGAAAGAGGGAAAAACCTAAAAAATACTTGTTAAGAAATATCCCCTGCTTCTCTTATCCTAAGAGGAGAAAAATAGATTTCCAGGTGCCGCCAGGGAGCAATGTTTTCCTTAAAAAAGAAAGAAAAAAAAAAGATGATGATGAAAGAAAAAGAAAAAAATCACAAGAAGTTGTCCTGTTAAATCAGCTACACATGGAATCTGTGTAAGGAAATCAGCCTTTTTGTTACAAATAGGTTTTAAAAGCCCTAGAGAAGAGAGACGTGAACAGAAGCAGCATTATCCACTAACAACCTAACTCCCTTTCAGACATCAGCTCGGCATCATTGAACAGGGCGTTTATCTTAAGATAATGACTCATCTTTATTTCTTTCAGGATATAAAACTTGTATTTAAATCAATTCAGAGAAGCACTTTAGCTTTAAACATTAGCGAGCAGGGAGAGCCTATTTAATAAAACAGCATTATTTCATTTTCAAAAAATGATACTGGCAGTAGCTCCAAGTTTAAATTCTGTATTCTTTTCCTCAATTATAATTATAGATGGATCTGAAAAGAAGCATGCCTATTAGTGTCATATTTATTCTTTTGACAGGTGTTAAGGGACTGAACATGAAATGATTCAAAACGCAAATTCCAATCCAAACACCTTTTCACAGGTCTGGAACGCTCCGAATATTTTAGCACAACCACATTCAGGATCATGGGGGAGAGCTTGTCTTCAGGGCTGAGGTCCGGGGTAGCAAGGAAGTGTGGGCGTTTGAGGTAAAGCAAGCTGATAGTTGGGGCCAGCTTTCTCTTTTCATTGGGCGGGCTGGGATCAGAGAGCCTGCACCCAGTAGGACCCCGAGTCCCGTGAGCGGCCGGCAGAGGGCGCTCGGCCGTGGTCGCCAGGCGGGGGGCGGGGCTGCGCGGCTCCGGGGGCGCAGGCGCGCTCGTAGCCGCCGTGGCTGCGGCGTCCGGGGCTGGCGTCCCCAGTGGAGGCGGGTGAGCCGCGCTGCGCAGGCCGAGGGCGGGGGTGCGGGGGCAGCCGCGGTCGGAGCCACGCGGGGCGGCGGGGGCGGGCCGGGGATGTGGAGACCATGGGCGTCCTCAGATCCGTGCAAGGCCTAGGGGCGACTCGCACCTCCCCTTTGTCCTCCTCGTGCGCTCTCGTGTCCCCAGAGAGCCGCGTGCACCGAGGGGGCGGCTCGGCTTGTCTCAGGCCTCGCTGGGCTGCCTCGGAGGAGCCGGGTAGGCCTGATTCGCGAGGGGGTGGGCGCTGGAGGTAGCCCGGGGGTCTCCGGGCCGCTACTGCAGTGCTCTTTGCTTGGCGCAGTGCTCCGGCCTCAGCCTTAGTTTGTCCATTTTTAAAAGGAGACGTGTCCCCTTTATGTCCCTCTTTGGGGAAGCCCATCCGCCTGAGTAACCTTAACATTTTGATTTATGTTTCTTAATAACAGGGCAAGTCCCTCTGTAGCCAGAACCCTTTAGCTTTTAGATTAATCCTTTTTGCTGCTGCTGTTTTAAAAATCAGTTTTATTGAGATGTAATTTGCATAATATACAAGTCACCTATTTAAAGCGCACAATTCAGTGTCTTTTTAGTATGGTCACAGTGTTGGGCATCATTACCATAATCAATTTTAGAACCTTTTAATTACCCCAAAAAGAAGCACCTTTAGCCCTCACCCCTCCATCTCTTCCCATTCTCCACCCCCCACCCCCCGCCCCTAGGCAACCACTAATCTTCTGTCTCTGTATAGATTGGCCTTTTCTAGATATTTCCCATAAATGGAATCATAGCTTATGCAGCCTCTCGTGAATGTAATGTTCTCAGGGTTCACCAGGTGGGAGCACGTGTTGGTACTTCATTTCTTTATATTGCAGAATACTGTTCCATTGTCTGCACCACATTTCATTTATCCTTTCATCAGCTGATAGACCCGCACACTAACCTTAACTCCTCACCACCACCTAGCCAGACCCTTCTGGATCTGACCTGGCCTAGGACAGAATCGTCTTTGTTCTTGCCTTCTCTCCCTGGGCTAGGGCGGGCCTGGAAGACCTTTCCTCCCCTAGGCCTTGATGCAGGTTGCAAGCTGCTTTTTCTGTTCACCACCCCTCCAAGTTCTAGTTGTCCTTCAGGCCTCAGATTTCATGCCCCTCTCTCAAGAAACTTGGGACTCTTAGATCAGGTGAGATACCCCACGAACCATTCTCTCAGGGAACTGAATTCCACTTCATAGTATTGTATTATAATTGAATAATTGGTTTTTATTCTTTTCTGTTAGCTTATGAGTTCCCTGGGTTAGGGACTGCCTTGTTTCTGTTACCTCTAGCACCCTTTTGGTGCTCAATGGTTATTTCATCTCTTAGACACATGCACACTTATGCGTCAGGTGCCATGCTATACTAGGGATACAATCCTGAACGAAATTGGCTCCCTCACATGGAGCTTCCATTCCAGTGGTGAATACAGACAGAAACAACTAAGTCTGTTTAGTGAACAGTATCATGAAAAAAGAAGGGATTGTAGTGTGGTCAGAGATGTCCTTTTGAGTGAGACTTGGATATGAGGTGAGGGAGGGAAGGGAGTCATGTGGGTACTGGGGAAAGAATCAAGGATGTGATGGTCAGTAGGGGCCAGAAGGAGGAATGTGAGAGGAAAAGCATAAATGAGGAGCCTTCAGCTCAAGGGTCATCTCAGATGAGCCCTGGCTATGTGTAGAAAGAGCTGGAGTTTTGAATTTTGTATCTGGATATGAAGCCAATCCATGGCTCTAGCTGTGTGGCCTGGAGCCTCCGCCTTCTTCCTTTGCAGAGTGGGAGTGGTAATGGAGTTGTAGATTAGATAGTCCCTGCAGAGTTCCCAGCCCAGTATTTGAAGCCTGGTGTACGATCCGTGTTAATTGCCTCCTTTTGCTCTCAAACTAGGATGGTGTGACTTGTGTAGGGGAGGCCATGGGCACAAAGCGGTCTAACACCAGAGTGATTCAGTTAGATTACTGGTTGCGCTGCTCTGAGGAGCCCAGCATTTTGCATGATATCTGGTTCGCTTTGTCTGGGACAGTTCACCAGCTTCACTTTAAACTGACAAAGGCTATGGGTGGGTTGCACTGACAAACGTGATATTCAGGGTGGTTCCTTAGCCTTTGAGACAGCAGGTGTGGTAGAAAGAGCAGAGCATTCAGAGCCAAAGGACCTATTTTGAGACCTGGCTCCTCTGGGTTCATGACTTCAGGACTGCCTCTTTCCTCCTGGCTTTAGTTTTCTCTGGTAAATGGGAATCAGTGCATGTATATTGAGCTTCTTTTTGGCCCAGGCTCTGTTAATGGTGGAGGAGTGACTAATGCAGTATAGTCTCTGTGCTCCGGAAGCTTATAGTCAGCAAGGAACACAGCCAAATCATGGAAGAAAGGGTAAGATGTTCAGGCACCTAATTTGCTGGCCCTTGTGCACTTCCCAGGTTAGCTAGCTTGATCTTTACAAAACCCATTCTGAGGTAGGTATTCTGTTTGTCAGTTTACAGGGGAGGAAGCAGAAGTCCAGAGAAGTCAGACAAATTGTCCCGGATCCCACAGCTAGTAAAAGGCAGAGGCAGGCTTCTAAACTAGGGCTGTTTGTCTCCAAAACCTGTGTTCTTATATCACAAAATTCATAAATGGTTCTAATACATTGTGATGACTCTGTAATGGGGTATATGTGGCAGGGATGAAAGCCTTAGTGGGTGACATGGGAGCTGGATCTTCAAGGATAAAGAGGAATTCTTGAGGCAGGTGAAGAATTCAAGGAAAGGGAAAGAGGTTGAGCAAAGCATATTTAAGAGATGGTATCAATGATAGCAGCTAATAGTAATACATAGTATGTGCCAAGCACCATGCTAAGTGGTCCAGGAGCATTATTTACTCTTTACAATTGTCCTATGTAGGAAATACGACTAGGTCTCTATTAATGGATGAGAAACAGAGTTTAAGGTAGAAGTTAAAAAACTTGCCAGGAGTCTGACAGCTTGCAAGTGATGGAGCCAGGATTCAAATCTAGACTCTTTAATCCCAAAGTCCATGAATTTAACCTCCAAGTTCAGTGTGTGGCTAAAATGCAGGAAATGTGGGAAGAATGGCCGTAGGGCAGATGGAGAAGTTGGAACAGATTTCAGAAGGCCATGGGTGAAGCCCACAGAGGTTTTGTGGAAGGGGAGGGACCAAGTGTACTTTTTAGGAAGTGCCCTTAAGTGGTGCTGTGTGGACTGGACTGGAAGGAGAGAGACTAATAAGGTGTTGGGGGGGGTCCAAGCAAGGCATGGGTGCAGAGCTGGGAGCCTAGTGCCTTTGGGGATAAAGGGAACTTGAGGGAAGAGGGAGGTTAGAACCTTGATGGTTCTAACCAGAATGACTGCCCCGATTCTAGCTTGGGTGAGCATATATGTGCAAGGTGGAGCCCTGGAGTGGGCAGGGGACAGGAAGCAGAGCTACTCCATTCCTATTTTTCAACTTTCCCTGTCAAGAAGAGTAATTGCATATTTAAAAAATGGCCTGTGCTGGCTTAATTTAGCTTGTATCAGTGCTCAATAGGGTATAATTTCTGGCTATTTTCTGCAGTTCCATTCTTTCTTTTTTTAATATATGACTTTTTTCCATTTATTTTTAGGTACCCTATGTCGAGACACAGGTTGGGGAAAAGGATGTCAGGGTTAAATGGTACTGTAGGCCTGTTTCTCAGCACCTGTGCCAGTGCTCCCACTTGGCTCCCAGGAAATTTCCTTTGTAGCTTTATTTTCTCTCTTTTCCTTTATTCTGTCCTATTCTCTTTTGGATTTTGTAAGAGCTTTTTGTTAAGTGTTTCTTAGCTGCCCTTTGCTTAATCTGTGTAGTTGATGTCAGCCCCTGGTGACTCCCCACCCCCATCTATATGCAAGGGGAAGCTAAAGATGATGTCCTTGTGTTTCAGAAGGTTTTGTAGAGAAGGTTGAGAAGTACTGGATAATAGTAAAGTCAAGTCCTTTTATAAAAACTCTTCAACCTGGTCCTGCACAAGCCCTCTAGTGGGCTCCTTAGCCCTGATCCGATCATAATTTTTTTATGATTGGCTTGGATATGGAGATGGCAGGTGGTGTCATGAAGCAAATAAGGGCATGGGCTTTGGCATGAAATAGACCTAGATTTGATTCCTGCCTTACCACTTAACTAGCTGTATGATTTCTGGCAAGTTAACCTCTCAGAACCTCAAATTCTTCCTCTATGAAATGAAGCTCATGATACCAACCCTATAATATCGTTGTAAGGGTGAAGTGAGATAACATGAAACGGCTTCATCAATTTGCCTGTGCATTCACTCCCTGAGTAGTAGGTAGGAGGACATGCTATGAGCTTTGCAGAAAGTTCTGGGTCAGAAAGCCAGGTACGGCAGACTGTTCATCTCTGTGGTCCTAGGGCCAAGTCCAGAATTATACACATGCTGGATGCTCTGAATGATGCTGCAGGGGTGACTGATGATTACAACAAAAAGAGTTAATTTCTTTCTCTTTGTGCCCCATTTGTACTTGGTATGTGGTCATTTCTATGCTCTTGTTATGATGAGTTGAGTTGGATAATGGAATCAGACACCCAAGGATTGTGGCAGATTGTGACTGGACTAAACTCATGAAACACAAGATAGAGAAACAGAGTTGAGAATAGCTCATGGAAGGCTTGACACCTGTAGCTCAGTGGCTAGGGCTCCAGCCACATATACCAGAGCCGGTGGGTTTGAACCCAGCCCCAGCCTGCCAAATAACAATGACAACTATAACCAAAAAATAGCTGGGCATTGTGGCAGGCCCCTGAAGTCCCAGCTACTTGGGAGGCTAAGGCAAGAGAATCGCTTAAGCCCAAGAGTTTGAGGTTGCTACGAGCTGTGATGCCATGGCACTCTACCAAGGGCAACATACTAAGACTCTTTGTCACCAAAAAAAAAAAAAGAGCTCATGGAAGAAAGGTGCCTTTGAGCCAAATACCAGGGCCACATGAGGGCCCAAGCAGAGAATGCAGTCTGAGCACATTCCTTGAATTCCGAGGTCAAAGGAGGTGACAAGGCCACTGCTTGGTGGAGCTGATTTACATAAATATTGTTTTCCTATTGGAAAGTATGTTTAAAATTAATATCAGTAATGGGGTATATATGTCCCAAGGAAGGAAAAGTTTTAGGAGATGATAGCATTTGTAGGATGCTTACATTGGAAAAGGGATGGTGTGTGGTAGAGAGGTAGGCTGGGATAGTTGTCTGCATAATGAAAAGCTGGACTTGGGGGTAAGTTAGGGAAGACTAGCTTCCAAGAGCAGAGCTCAGACTAAGACCACTATTGTTTACAGTGGTAGTGTTCAACTCAGACCCAGGTGGACTTTCCGGCAGCTTGAGCAGGGTGAAAATGGAGTGCTCGTGAGTTCTCTGCCACAGGGGAGCCTGTGTTGGGGGAAAGCTGGATGACTCTCCACCAGGAGAGAGAACTTTTTGTTGTGAAAAGTTTTAAAATACAGTAGCACTTCTGTAAGGTTGACCACCCAAGGGACTGTAACAAATTGATGAATATATGGAAGTGATCAACATAAGGAACCTCTGTTGAGTACATGTGGTACATGTCTGGTCTATGAAAATTAGTTCGACTTGAGGTGGTCAACTATGGAGGTTCTACTGTACATAGAAGTTAAATAATAGCACAGTGTTCACCTTTAGTGTCTGCTATCTAAGTATAGTGTTCACATGTCATCACATTTCTTTATCTTTCTTACTCAGTCTCTTCCTTTGGTTATCTCTTACTGAACTGTTTGTAACTAAGTTGCAGACCTGAGGATGTATCATGTTTAAATACTTCACTTGCATCTCCTAAGGAAAAAGGCATTCTCCTTTATAACCACATCATCAGTATTATACCAAGACCATTAATAATAATTCACAGCATCATTTAATATCCAATTATGGGAAGATTTTCAGTTGGGAGGTTGAAAATGCACTGTGACCACTATGTGGAAGATGGCTGGTGGGGATCTGAGGACAGGTGGATGCCCTTCTAGTAATCCAGGAAGAGCCTGAACTAGAAACCTAAACTGTAGCAATTTAGGGTGATGAGGGCTAAGCCTGGTAGTGGGGTGCTAGGTCAGTAAGGACCTCTAGGAGAAGGTGCCAGACCACAGCTGAGTGTTGAAGAGTCAGGAGATCTGCAGGCAGTAGAGAGGGGGCACCTTAGGCAGAAGGTGGAGGATTGTTCAACAAATAGATACTAAACATCGGTTGTGATGATTAATTTTATGTGTCAACTTGACTGGACTATGGGGTGCCCAGATATTTGGTCAAACATTATCCTGGGTATTTTGGTGAGGGTACTTTTGATGAGACTACCATTAAATTGGTAGACTGAGAAGAGCAGACTGCCCTCTACAGTGAATGGACCTCCTTCAATCCCTTGAAGGCCTGAATAGAATGAAAACTAAGCCATCCCTGAGTAAGACAGAATGCTCTTGCTGACTGCCTTCAAACTGGGACATTGGCTCTTTCTGGCTCTACAGCAGCTTCCAGCCCTTGTACTCAAACTGAGACATTGGGTCTGCAGATATTAGATTTGCTGGCCTCCATTATTGCACAAGCCAATTCCTTACAGTAAGTCTCATACACATATACCCTTCTTTTTGTTATTTTTCCTTAGAGAAGCCTGACCAATACATCTGCTACATGCTGGACATTCTGTCCCAATGTTGAGACCATAACAGGCCAGCACAGCAAGGGTGGTCACAGAGGATGCTATTTAGACTTAGTGTGCCTCGTGAGGCTGGGGGGTAAGAGGTGCAGGTAAAGGGCAGGCAGGTGTCAGATCAAGAGGGACCTTGTAGGCTGTGGGAAGAGTCTGGTTTTCATTCTGTAGACTAGTACTTTCCACACTTCCTACCACTTTTCACAATTTCGCCATGTCGTCATTTCAAGTGTGTTGTTTGATACGTTGAAGAAATAAATTTTATGCCCATTTAAAAACTGTGAAAATGGGGCCGATGCCTGTGGCTGAAAGGAGTTTGGCACCGGCCCCATATGCCAGAGGTGGCGGGTTCAAACCTAGTCCTGGCCAAAAAAACAAAAATAAAACAGTATTTTAAAAGCATACAAATAGCCTTCTCTATGCTATAGAAAATAAAGAAATGAAAAATTAAAAACTATAGAAAATAAAGAAATGAAAAATTTTAAAAATGTGAAAACATGAGTACTTCATGTTTTCATTGCACATGAAAATAAACATAAAATTATTAATAATAAGATGTTGGTCCATATTCTACTTAAAATAATTTTAGGTATTGTCCCACATTTTGGGAAAAGTTGCCAGGAATGATGAGGGGTAGGAGTGGATAGCAGGGGCCTTTGGAAAGGGCAGGACATGCTGAGATTGGTGCTTGGGAAAAATTCAGGCTGTTGAGTAGAGAATAGATTGTAGGGAAGTGGTTTGGAAAACAGGGAGACTGTTGCAGTTGTCCCAGTGAGAGGTGGTAAGTGTCTGAATTGGGGATGTGCAGTGGAGGGCAGAGGGGTGTGCAAATCTGAGGGGCCATCCAGAAGTAGAATTTGATGGGGTTTAACACCAAAGGCATGGGGCTTGAGGGAGAAGGAGGAGTCTGGATTGCCTGGGAAGAGGGAGGTGCCATCACAGAGGCAGGGGGCTGGGGGGCTAGGGGGGAAGCTAAGGTCACATCCAAAGGGTAGGATAAGCAAAGCAAGCATTGCCAGGGCTAAAGGGTTTGACTCCAGCCTTACCAAGGATGCTGTGAAGGTCATTGCCCCTGAAATACTAGCAAACCCACGCTTTAAATTAAATTAAAGCACTTTTAGTTTAGTTCCGCTAAGTGGACCCACACATGTATTCTCTACTAGTTATTACTGAGAATGACTAAGTATTATAATTGAGCTGAAAATAATCTGCCGCCCATACTTGCTGGGTTGGTTACTAAGTATTGCTTGGGTTTTTAAGCAACGAAACAAAGTTGTGCTCTTTCCAAATGTTAATTTTGAGGACTCCAGATGGTGACCATCTGTTCCACGACTAGCATTTTACAATATTTGATTACTACTTTATATAGTTTGGGAAAACCTGCCAAGGGAGTCTGCCCATCAGGCTGGGGGCTTTGGTGGTATGTTCTCTGCGGTTGCCCTTGAAGGTCTTGGCCACCATTCCGTGGTGTTCCCCACGGTCTATTGAGCTAAAGGGTGGCTGGTCAGACTGGCAAATTGGCGATTCATAGCAGGAGGAACATGAGAAGCCCTGTCCTGTTCAGACTCTTCCTTAGAGCTGGAACCATCAGAAGCTCATCAGGGAAGATTCAAAACTACCTTCAGGTAGGTGGTTTTAGGGCTCAGGTGAATCCTTTGGGCTTGGTTTCTCTTGGGGTCTCAGCTCTGCCGTCTGCTCTGTGGCTGCGGCCTGCACGAGGAGGCAAGATGGCTTCACTGAGAGACAGATCCTCTCAGCTTCAAGTCTAGTGGGAAAGAGCTAGAGTCCTTTTGGTCAGTTCTGTGGTGGTATTGAGATGTACTCTGGTCAGCCCGCTTTTGTCACACGTCCATCTCTGTAGCAATCCCTGTGCCCACGTGAATGCTGGGCTCTGATTGGTCAGGCCAGGGGTAGAGTCCCACCCAGACCCTGGGGGCGGAGGGCTTGGAAGGAGTTTACCCCAAATCGCACATTAGGGCTGTTACCAGAGAGGAGAATAGATGAGGAGGAGGCAGACAACCACCTCTCCACACCAGTGTCAGAGTAAGCGCCCGGGGAACCAGGAGGAACTGGCTAACTCAGCTGTGGAGACACATTTATTGTTGCCAGGAAGATAATGTGTTGGAAATAGAATGAAGAAGCCTCGGAAACCACTTACTTCATACGTTTCCTTTCTTAGTTTAGGGCACCAGATAGATTTGAGGTTCTGGTTCTTTCTTTTATTGCAGGGACATGGTGGGGGAGAGGAGTTGTCTTTCTTTTATGTTCCTTAAAACTGAGGCCAGTCACCTAATCTCTTTTAGCTCCTTCTTCTGGAACACAGGGGTTCTTCACAGAGGGGACATCTGTAGAGGAGGTAATAGGTTCATGCAGTTCCGTGAGCAGGCAGTGAGTGGAGCCCACTGCAGGCTCCATATGCTCAGCCGAGGGCCAGGCACAGGCACCGCAGCAGATGAGACGCTGGCAGGGTGAGAGTCGCTGTTGTACCACCACAAATCAGGCACTGCAGCCCCACAGAGGACAGAGTGACTTCCTTTGTCCCCAGGGAGGGACAGTCAGGAAGGGCCTCCTGGAGGAAATCCACTGAGCTGGACTTGGACCGATGAAGGAGCTTCCCCACATGGAAGAAGTGGGGAAGGGAGCTCCCCGATTAGGGAGCCGCATGTGCACAGGCACCAGAGGTGGCATCCTTGATGGTTTGGGAGATCTGGGAGAAGTTCGTATGGCTGACTGGGATGTGTCCAGGACATTGGTTACAGAGCTCATTGAGTGCCAGTCAGTGTGGAGGAGACGAGTGACAGGCTGAGGCAGGGACACCAGGCAGGTTTCAGGCAGGAGCTGGTAGGGCAGTGAGCACACAGGGGCACTTAATGAAAGCTTAGCAAGTCCGTGTGTTCTAGAATCTACATTGAAAATGATCTATATTGTCATAGTTTCCTTAAACAGAAGAAAAAGAGATCAGGCTGGAGTTGTGAGTTCTTTGGAGAGAGCCTTGATACAGAGTTAAAAATACGGGCTTTGCAGACACAAGAGATCATGCTGTATAATTCCACTTACACAAAACTCTAGAAAATGCAAACACTTACATAGTGACAGCAGAGCAGTGGTTGCTTGGGGATGGGCAAGTGCGGAGGGCAGGAGGGCGGGATTACAAAGAGGCGTGCGGTAACCTGGGGGTGCTGGATACATTTACTCCCTTGATTATGGTGATGGTTTCTGAGGTGTGTACATATGCTAGAACCTCTCTATTGTACACTTTAAATACGTACAGTTGGTTGTGTGTAAGCTATACCTCAATAAAGTGGTTTGGTTGTTTGAAGTCTCTGGAGCCAGACTTTCCGTGTTCAAATCCCGGCTCTGCCTGATCAGCTGGGTGATCTTAGGCACGTTCCCAGACCTCTTTGTGCATACTTTCCTCACGTATGCACTGATCACATAGAACATGACAGCAGAAACAGGTGCTCATTGTTCTTACTAATAACACACAGCAAAGCTAAATCATGGCCCAGGCTCTGGGTGTACTGTAGCCACTGTGTGCAGCTAGTTCTTTATGCAGAGGCCCCTGGAATGGTGCTGCTGGAGCCTCAGTGTGCATGCAGATGTCGGGGACACCCTGTTAAGGTGCAGGTTTGGTCTAGTAGGTCTGGGTTGGGGCTGAGACGCTGCATTCCCATGAGCTTCTGGGGATGTCAGTTTTGCTGGTCCTGGACCATACTCTTGAGTAGCAAGGCACAGACCTGTGGGAGTTCTCCCCTCTGTTGCCTGGTGCCCTCACCAGAGTGTGCCTGGCTGACATCAGTTATTGCTGCTTTCTCAGGATTGCCCTTCAGGGCCTTCCTGCTCGGACTTATCTCCTCTGCTCTGCCCATCAGGGACGCCTCCTTGCTCACCATCCCAAGTTGGGTTCCAGAAAGAGGATGCCAGGGAGGAGGCTGGGTGTCTCCTTCCACGCTTGCCTTTGGTCTTTGTGGGCTTACCCTGGGTGGGAATGCAGGCTCTGTGGGGTGGGGCTTGAGGGGAACCCAGCTTCTGCTCTGTGTCCAGCCTGCTTCATGGGACTGGGGCCTGGGGGCGGGGCTGAGTGTAGAACTTGGCTTGATGCCTTAGGAGTGATGCTCTGTGTTTTCCAGGGACAGAGGGTCTTGCAAATGGCCCCACTGCCGGGGGCAGAGCTGGTCCGGAGGCCGCTGCAGCTCTACCGATACTTGCTGCGCTGCTGCCGGCAGCTGCCGACCAAGGGCATCCAGGAGCATTACAGACATGCTGTCAGGCAGGTGGGAGCAGGGCTCTGCACTGGGGACCTTATGCTAACAGAGGCCTCAGTGTGGAGAGCCTTGGAGGCCAGGGTACAGGGTAGTCTTCAGGTGGTGGTGGGGTGGCAGTTTGGTAAGAGCCAAAGGAAACCAGTGCTAGGCAGTCCAGCTCCTCTCTGTCCTGAAAATGGAGTGTATCAGGGCATGGGTGAGGCAGCTGAATGGAGGATTAGGCTAGAGTGTAGGACAGCATGGTTCTGACAGGCCTCCGCAACAACAGTGCACAACCTGAATGTCATCATGAGAAAACACGAGGTAAACCCAAACTGAGGGACCATCTATCACAACTGCCCGGCCTGGACTCACCAAAAATGTCAGTGTCTTAAAACACAGTGGCAGAACTGTTCTGGATTGAAGGGGACTAAAAAGACATGACAACTAAATACAACACACGATCCCAGATTGGATCCTGGACCAGCAAAAAACGTTACTGTGAAGGACATTCTTGGGGCAATGCATGACATTGGAATATGGATTGTAGATTAGATAATAGTGTTATATCAATGTTAAATTTTTCTGAATTTGATTACTGTGGTTATGTAAGAGAATGCCCATTTTCATTAGCAAGTGCACAGTGGAATCTGTAGGGGGGAAGGGCATGATGTCTGTGACTTAAATGCTTCTGAAAAAAGCTTATGTATACACAACTATAAACTCAGTGTGGCAAATGATAACTGGCGATTCTGGTAGGGAATTCTTGGTATTCTTGCAACTTTAGGTTAGGAATCCTTTCCAAAGAAAAAGTTAAAAACTAAAATTCATACAAATGTAGGGTGAAAAGTAAAAAAGTAGAGGTAGCCCCAGAGGGCTGTGGAAACATGGAGAAGGGAGCAGTGAGCTGGTTGGTGTTGAGCTGGTTCCTAAAGGTGGGGAGGGGGTTGGGTAGGGTTGGGAGTGACAGGTCTGGGAGGTGCTGGTTCTTTTTGAAGGGTCCTGAGCACCACTCCAGTAAACTGCATCTCCGGTTGCTTCTCAAGGGTGGACATCTGGTTAGGAGCTCACAGCAGCACCCCCTCTGCACTGACTGTGGCTGGATTTCCCACAACCACCCCCTCACTGCATCTCTTCCCTTCCCTGTTGGCGTACCTGCCCCATGAGCAATACTCACAAGCTGCTCATCCTGGGAATTTTGCTGAGTCATCTTTTCTTGTGCTTAAACTTCTAGAGTTTCCGAGTTCATTCAGATGAAGACAACCCTGAGAGAATCCAGCAGATCATTAAGAGAGCCATTGAAGATGCTGACTGGATCATGAACAAAGTAGGTTTTTGCTGGCTCCACCTGCATGGTGGGGTGACACTGCTGTGATTCTCTGTGACCACTAGGGGCCGCCCCTGCCCTACAGTTGAGAGTGTGCTGAGGCAGTGCCCAGCCCATTGGCCCTCTCCTCCAGAAGCTCAGATCCTTCTGGTTGTGCTTATTTTCTGCAAGGTGGAAGGCTGGTGGTGTCACCTTTCATTCTTAAAGGGGAATTTCTGCCTAATGGCGCTGAATGAGCTGAGAGGGAAGGGAAGGGATGCAGTAGTGAAAGCTGGCAGCAGCACTGTGACATCTCAGAGAGGAGGGCTGTCTTGGGGAGTGAGCTCCCTGCCTCTGGGGGTATTCATCCTGGATCTGTTTTTGCGGAGGGAGGAAGTCAGGGATGTAGACTGGCTTCTTGATCCTTAGAAGGACCTAGCAAGCTAGAGGATGCCCCACCCCACTGTCCTTATTCAGACTCTCCACATCTGGGGCCCAGGGTCCAATTTTTAAACTCAGTGATGGGACTAGCCGGCTTCTGAGGGTCTTCCTCTTCCTGAGATTATTTTTCCTCCAAACAAGCCTCACGGAGAAGGGCAGGTGCCTCCACAGTTTCAATTTGACTGTCTCCAGTTTCTGTTTCTTTTTTTGAGGTGAGGTCTTGCTGTGTTGCCCAGGCTGGTCTCACTCATTGGCTCAAGTGATCTTCCTGCCTATGAGTAGTTGGGATTACAGGTCTGAGCCACTGTGCTCAGCTAATGTCATCAATTTTCTTATCTCCTCCCTCTCCAGCCCCGTCAGTTTCCTTTTTTTAAAGGAAACACTGGACTCCCTTCCTTCTTAAAGAAGAAAGGGAGTCCAGGTGTGAACTGAGATTTGACTTGTCAGGGGCTCCTGACTGTGCTTCACCACCTCTGAGAAGTCCCTGCAGGAGGCAGGTGAGGCCCAGAGTCTCACTTTGTCGCCCTCATAGAGTGCTGTAGCGTCACAGCTCACAGCAACCTCAAACTCTTGGGCATATGTGATTCTCTTGCCTCAGCCTTCCAAGTAACTGGGACTACAGGCACCGCCACAACACCTGGCTATTTTTTGTTGCAGTTGTCATTGTGTAGCTGGCCTGGGTAGGGATCGAACCTGCCACCCTTGGTGTATGTGGCCGTGCCATAACCACTGTGCATATGTACCGAGCCCTCCCCCACTTCTAATCTCTCTGTGTTGCAGTATAAAAAACAAAACTGAGACTCCGAGGCCCAGCGAGTGAAGCCGTCCTGAACACATTTGAAGCTGAAAGACCTCTCTTCTTCTGGAACTCGGCAGCAGCAGCTGTTTTGAAATAGTCATCGGCCTCGTCAGCTGACAGAGCAAAAAATCAGGGGAGGGAGAAGCGGACTTTGCTCAGACGATTCTTCTCGCCGCAGTCATGTTTCCAGCATCCTTTATGTTTGCTCTTCCAGCCAGTCACGATGTGAAATTGGGAGAGAATATGGTGTTTTTTTGTTTTTTTAGTGTGTTTTTTGTTTTTGTTTTTTTGTTTTTTTACTTTGCTCTGAAAGTGATTCATTTATTCTGGAGATCTCTTTACCACTCTCTGAATCCCAATGTAGACATTCCCTCAGGTGGCAGCCTGTACCGAAGAAAGAGGATGGGGCTTAGAACCAGACAGATCTGGATTTAACACCCCCCCCCCCACTCCACCCCGTGGCTTTTCACAAGTATTGCCTTTGAGCTCCGTTTCCTCTTTGGGAGGATCAAATGAGATGGAGTTGAAGTGCCTCACACAGGGATGGTACAGGAGAGCACAGTCAGTGTCCCCTCGGAGGAAGCCGCCCATGCTGCCCCTCCTCTGCCCCAGCACACACCATCTCGGGTCGTGGCCATTTGTTTATAGCTTGCTCTGTCCCGCTCGTGGCCCCTGAGCCCTCATTGCTGTACAGTGCCTAATCTGCCAAAGATCTGTTTTTTCTGGCTCCCATCACTCCATGCCCAGGCAGAACTTGCCTTCAAGGAATTTGTAGTGTTCTTGAGTTTATAGTGTCCCTGAGGTGGTGAAATGTGCACGACACAGACAGGGAAGAGGGCCAGAGCAGGGTCAACAGACACTGGCAGGTTCAGCGTCTGTGGACCTGTGACCGGCCCTTCCCTGGGTTGCCACCATCGCTGAAGAACAGAAGGGAGGGAAGGAGGGCGGGCTCCGGGAGAACTGGCCCCAGTGGATAGGGCAGCCAGAGATACAAAGAGAAGACGCACAGGGACTTGGGTGTTCCCTAGGGGCACTCAGCCAGAGAGATAAGCCAGCGTGTGTTTGTGTCCTTGCAATTATGTGACTCCAGTGACTCAGATACCTCTGTATGTACATGTGTACGCAGCTGACAATGAAGTAAACATACCAGTTTGTGAAAGCTCGTGTCTTTTCTCATCTGGCATGCCGTTCATTCCTAATCACGTCACCCCGGTACTGTGCTGTCATACTAGCTGCTGGGAACTTGGAGGGGAATCAGATACAAAGCTGCCCAGGAGGGATTGTTCTTCAGAGATGACCAGGCACCTCTCCCTCTGTTAAGCAACAACTGAGGAGGTCAGATTTGTCCCGCCAGGATGAGGGCAAGCTGAGGGGTTTGAGACCAGAGCAGCCAGTTCTCCATCCCCACCCTCAGCCCTTCTGCAGCCAGGGCAGCCCACACTCTGGTGGCAGATGTGTTGTGATTCCGGAGTGGAGTTGGTTATGCCAGGCCTGTCAGGAGAGAGAGGAGTCATGAGTAAAGGCAGGTTAGGGCTTGGGAAAGAGTTGGTATCCTTTGTTTTTGACTGGTCCCCAGGGGTGGTTCCATGATCTTTAGTTGATTGATAGGTGCTTGATCAGTTGTGCTGACCCACTAGGTGTTAAGACAGTGGGTTCCCAGCTCTGGAGTGAGGTTAGCTTGTGAGGGATCCACCCAGGGGTAGGGTTGGCTGACAGTGTGTTGGCTGCTTCCCACCAGCCCCTGTGAAGCTACGTTGGGGCCCCAAGGTAGCAGGGGGCAGGATCCACACAGCAGAGACAGAGAGGTGACAGGGCACTGCTTGAGGCCTGAGAGAGCCTGTGCTGTCCTGTGCTCTACCCTCGGGCTTCCAGCCCTGGAGCCCTGCAAGGATGGTATGGATGGTAGGCCACAGCTCTTAAATGCACAGTTGAAAGTTTATAGAGTAGCCTCCCTAAATTTGAAGGAAATGAAAGCTTCTTGACCCAGAGTCAGGCAGTGTGGCATGACGGAAGGTGTTCTGGGGCCAGACCTCAGTTTACATTCCAGCTTCGTTGCTTGGTGTGATTTGGGGTGGCGTCATTAACCTGTCAACTTCATTTTCTTCACTGGAATAGGTTGTGCATCCTTCGGGTGATGAGATTAAGGCAGGGCACACAGATGGGCTGTCAGCCATGTCGCCTCCTCCCCCTGTCTGTGGATTACCTGGTCATGACCCTTCTCTTTAGGTAGGTCACGTCGTCTCCGTGGAGTCCACCGTACAAGCCCAGTGTCAGCAGGAAAGGATCTGACACCTTTGCTGGTGACCTCTTTGCACTCATGTTGCCTTTCTGGGGTGCATTTAATTTATAAAAGTAAGAAGAAGCATCTGTGGCTAGAACACTCAGGCCCCCTTTGAGAGACACTGCCACTCCTGGAGGCCAATTCCTGGGGCAGTGTTAGTCTTGAGTCCTGCCACCAGCATGTGCTCCCTGGGACAGAGTCTGCCCCGCCTGTTGGTTCCTGCAGCAGCACCCATCCCCCTATTTAGTGAGCCCTTGCTGTCTGCATAGTCCTTCCTCTAAGGCAGTGGTTCTCAACCTTCCTAATGCCGCAACCCTTTAATACAGTTCCTGTGGGTTGCGACCCACAGGTTGAGAATCGCTGCTCTAAGAACTGTGAAGAAGGAGCTCACAGTCTAGGGAAAGGTGGATGCAGGTTGCTGGAAGGCTGAGCAATCATGGCTTGTAGGATGTTATCATAAAATAGATTTATCTTTTTCTCCCAGTACTCCTTTACATTTTTCCTGGAGGTTTTCATTCTCCCTGTCCCAAGATGAAAACTGGGACAAGCCTCAAAATTTCCTGCTAACCTTAGGTTTAAAAGCCTCCAAGCTGTGGTTTAATTTTAAGTCCCCAAACAGACTCAATTCATGTAAGTGAAATGTCCCGTCCAGGTGAAATAAAATTTCAGAAGTTGAATTAAGGTTCAGGCATCTCCTGTCTTCCAGCTGGGATCTTTGCGAACTCGGGGAGCAGCATTCCAGGCAGAGGAGCAGTTTGAGCAAAGGCACAAAAAAGCATGTGTTCTGGGACTCCCACACTGCTCAGTGTGGTTGAGACACTGTGGTGGGTGGAGGAGGTGAGGCAGGGACGGGCCACGAGAACCCAATCCTGCAGTGCCTTGCAGGTCTCGCTAAGGAGCTTGGAACTTCTCCGGAGAGGTGATCTTGTAATCGTTGCTTTATGTAATTTTCTCCCCAACCTGACAGCGAACCCCTGGAGATCAGGAACCACGCATTGGTCTTTGTAGAATCCTCTGGGCCAGTTGTGTACCTGCTGCCCAGGCAGTGAGCCTGAAATGGTGACTGAATGAAAGAATGAGAATACCAGGCAATCTGTGGTATCTCTCTCTTGTGTGTGTGTGTTTGAGGGAGAGAGAGAGAGACAGTTGACGACTTTACAGTAATGGGAAGCTTGAGAGGTGATGATTATTTCTTAGCTAAGTTGTCTCATCACCGATGCTTGGCAGTTGATTAGAGTCAAGACCGCTTACCTGAGCAGGCAGTGGTACCCCCACAAACTTCTTTGGGAAGTTTGTCTTAATGCAGAGACTCTCCCCCAAAGCCGAGGTTACCAAACTTTCTCCTAGCTTCCTGAAATGAATCTGTCCCTCTGTCCGTCTTGCCTCCCTAAGAGGATATAACAAACAAAACAACCCCCCTATGTACAATGTTGGGGGAGGCTTGGCAGGTTGGAATGCCTAAGAACAGGTGCTAGAATCAGGGTCAGGTTTCTCTAAGTCACCAGTGTCTGTACTTCTACTTGAGGAAAACTGAGACCTCCTAACTGATGCTATCGTGATATGGAGACAGGAGCAACTTTGGAGACAGCAAATCCTTTCCCGCCAGCATCCAGGGAGTTCCCACATTCTCTAGAGCTTTAAGCAATGAGTGCAGACGACAAGGCTTCCTCAGGCCTCTGAAGCTGCCTAGAGCTCGTAACCTTAAAGTTGGCTAAGCCTTCCAGCCCCTACGCTCCTAGCCTAAAGCGGTCTCCAATCACCACTCTCACGTACTCCCATTCCCAAGCTGATGTGGGCATTCCTTTACCCTTATCCCTGTTAACCTCCCTTACCAGGTGCGTATGTCCTCTGGCATCCTTGTTCCTTTGCAAATAGCTTCCTCATTCTCCCAGCTTCCCCACCTGTTTGTTCCATGTATACTTGCCTGGATTCCTCTTCCTGCCTGGAATGCACTTTTTGTATCAACCTTATTCACTTGGTAAACACCCATGTCTCTATCAAGACTTGAGTGTAGACATCACCTCCAATATAAAGGTGTTCATTTCTTCCTCTAGTGTTGTATCTTCCAAGATATATATTTTTTTCATGTGAACTTCCAAATACAAACTAATCAGATGGCAGGCTCTTTAAAAGATGAACACAGTCCAATGAATGAAGACATGGTATTAAGAAGAAGGAAGATAAAAATTCCTTTTGTATTCTGCTTTATCCCGATTGCATCTCCAAGAGTGATTTCCAGGTATGGGTCGATGGACTCCAGGGGCTCCCCAAAGCCTTTTCAAGGGAGTCCCCAAAGCCAACTGTTTTCCACTATGCGAACCTTTGCACTGATGGTGCCAGAGCAAAGGTGGGTAACACTGCTGGTGTCTTCACTATGAATCAAGGCAGGGATAATTGTTACATGTTTAACCAACAGTTTTTTTTTTTTTAGAATGTCCCTGATGAAGCAGCAAAAATATGTGTGACAAAAGGGGAAGGACCCAGAGAGCACTTGTGCGGCGTCTATAAGTATGGTGGTTGTCTGGAGGAAAAGCGTTTATATGATTATTTGAGATGTGAGCTACATTGCCTGCTTTAGTCACAGAACTCCATTTTTTGTTTAAACAATGATTGACAAATTGGTTATGCAGACTTAGTTATTTGGCAGACTTTTTCTTGAAATGAATGAAGTGAGCCTGTCACCTCAAGGAAAACAACTGGCAGAATTTGTCACTAGTGACAGAAATTGAGCTTTCTGTCACAGGCCAATGGATTTTTTTTTTAACTTTTTTTTTTCTTCCAGCTGAAAGATAAAATTATATGTGCTTATCATATACAACATAATGTTTGGAAGTATATATACATCATGGAATAGTTAGCTCTAGCTAATTAACAAATACCTTACCTCATATAGTTTTTTTTTTTCCCCATAGTTTTCATTTTTGTGGTAGGAACGCTAAATATCCATTATCTTTATTTTTTTTTAATTTTGTTTTATTTTTATTTTTCTATAGGATGGTTTGAACTTACAGCTTTCCTTTTTCTTTTTGTGAGATAGGGTCTCACTGGAATGGTGTCATCATAGCTCACTGCAGCCTCAAACTCCTGAGCTCAAATGATCCTCCTGCCTCAGCCTCCCAAGTAGCTGGGACTACAGGTGTGTACCACTACACCAGGCTAATTTTTCTGTTTCTTGCAGAGATGGGGTCTTGCTCTTGGTCAGGTTCACCTCTTAACTCCTGGCCTCGGGTGATCCTCTCCCCTCAGCCTCCCAGAGTGCTAGGATTGGAGGTGTGAACCAATATTCCCAGGCTACTTTTGCATTATTTAAGAATACAATACAGTAGAACCTCTGTAAGTTGACCACCCAGGGATTAGAACAAACTGGTCAACACAGAGAGGTGGCCAGCATAAGGATCTGGGCCTACCTGCGATGTGTGTCCAGTTTATGAAAATTAAGTCAACTAAAGGAGATGTCGGTGTAGGGAGGTGGTCAACTGTGAAGGTTACACTCTATATTGTCATTAACTCTAGTCACCATGCTGTACTATAGAGCTCATGAACTTTTTCCTCCTGTCTAACTGTAACAGGCAGTGGAGTTGAACGTAACAGACTATAAAAGTTCATAATATTGTTTCACTTTCCATGTTGGAACTAACTTTCAAGAAACTACCACTTGTTGAGTTTTGGCATAGTATCAAGAAGAATACCTGAAAACATTATAAAAGCTTCAGTTTTCCAAATGTATATCTGTGTGAAGCTGGATTTTCTTCCTCTACTTCCACTTGGGCAACATGGTGCAAAAACATAATGCAGAAGTGTCTGTTTCAAAGAGCTCTACAAAAATGTAAAGGAATGCCACTCCCTTCCCTAACTTTTTGGAAAAGAGTTATTTCTCATAATACTGTTAATGTATAAAAGGTTTCTCATTTTTATTTTATTTTTATTTTTTTGAGACGGAGCCTCAAGCTATCCCCCTGGGTAGAGTGCCATGGCATCACAGCTCAAAGCAACCTCCAACTCCTGGGCTCAAGCGAGTCTCCTGCCTCCGCCTCCCAAGTAGCTGGGACCACAGGCGCCCGCCACAAGGCCTGGCCATTTTTTGGTTGCAGCCATCATTGTTGTTTGGCGGGCGCGGGCTGGGGATTCGAACCCGCCACCTTAGGTGTATGTGGCTGGCGCCTTAGCCGATTGAGCCACAGGCGCCGAACCTGTCCTTTCCATATATATTTATTAAGTACTCATTCTGCATCTGCCGCTGTGCTGGGTTCCAGGGCACAGAAACTAACTCAGGGCTTCTGGGCTGTGCTGAGACCCAAAGGGGAAGGGGAAGAAGTTCTCCAGGTGACTGAGAGTGATGGGCGCACAGGGAAGTGCCTTGTCATAGGAGGGCCGGTGGAGCATCCCAAGCACAGAGAGACTAGCGTGGCTGCCCACTGGGGATGTTGGGGAAGGTAGCAGGAGCTGGGCTTAGACAGGTAGGCAGTGCCAGCCTTCCCCCAGCTTACACTATAGGGTTTTAAATTTTATTTATAGTAGAGATGGGGTCTTGCTGTGTTGTCCAGACTGGTCTTGAATGCCTAGCTTCAAACCATCCTATCATCTTAGCTTCCCAAATTGCCAGGATGATAGGCGCCACCATGCTCAGTGTACTGCAGTGTCACCTGGATCTCTTGTCCAGTTTTCGAAGAAACTTCAGAGTAGGTGGGTGGCTTAGAACAGGTGAGAGATGCTGTGAAGGTCTCCCAGAGGCTCCAGGCACCAGGCAAGGGAGCAGGCAGAGGCCAGGGTGCTGCTGGTGGACAGGTGCCCTGCACCCTAGCAGCCTCCCGAGGGTCTGCCTTTCTCCTCCTCTGTAGCTTCTCCTCCTGCGCATCAAGGGAGAGAACTGGCAGCCAGGAGGAAAACAGGATGTGAGAAGTGGCTCCAAAATGGGGCAGCCTTAGATGCTCTCTGGCTTCTTCCCAGTCCCGTCTTTGAATGAAGGCCCTCAGAACCCCCGCCTTTCACCATTGAGCAGGGACAAAGAGTGGGGACCGATCTTGATTGCCCTATTGTTCTACTTGCTTCTAATGTGGGGAAGGCTGGCAGAGGAAGAGACACCCCTCCCGAAGACTGCAGGGTCTTGTACTTCCTAGCACTGGTGCCTTTCCTTACCCTGTACCCGCTGCAGCTGTGTTCTCAGGAATCCCTCACACGTAGGTGGTACCACATTAGGACTCTTGGCTGCAAGTAACAGAAACCTGATACAAATGCGCTTATGCCACAAATGGCTCATCCATTTACTCAGCAAACACTGGCAGAACTTTCTCTGTGTCAGTCACAGTGTGGGGCTTGGGCTACAGTGGTGGGTTAGACTGACAGCTACCTGGTCTCATGGGCCTGTGTCCTGTTCCTGAGCTGTCCAGTAGGGCAGCCACTAGACTCATGTGGTTCGTTAAAATTATTTTCATTAAAATTAAATAAAATTTAAGATTTTGTTTTTCGTTTTCAGTAGTCACATTTCAAGTGATCCATCACCGCCATATGTGGCTAGTAGCTCCTGTTGGAACAGCACAGTTCTAGAACATTCCCATCATCACAGAATATTCCACTGGACAGCGCTGCTCTAGAATATGTTTGAGGGAATGAGAAGAAAAATAACAAAGGGTGGTGGGTTTTATACAGAGAATGGAGTGAGGTGATGCTGATTGGTGGCCGGCTTTGACAAGGCAATCAGATCCGTCTAGTCAGAGTTCAACCAGAGAAATAGAAGTAGTAGGACAGATATACTATTAAGAGATTTAGTGCAAGGAATTAGCTTATGCATTGGTGAGGGATGGCTGAGGTAGTCCCGAATCTGTAGGGCAGGGCGTCTGGAAAAGCAGGCTGGAACTCTTGGGCGTGAGCTGAAGCTGCTGTCCATGGGCGGTGTTGGGGGTTGGGAGTCCTACTTCCCCACACTCAGTTGACCTGGTTCGATTACTCAGCTGAGCTAGAAAGTTCAACTGAGGCACAGTGGTAATCAAAAGTACACATGAATGGAAGCTGAAAACAAAATGGAACCAGCTCAGGCAATGTGGGTAGAAACCAAAAGGTAACAAAGAGAGATTTAATTTAGGAAGAACAAAGAGAAAATTTAGAGCACTTCCAAAGAGAGTTGAAAGTGAGCCCCTGTCATGAAGGAGAGAAGGTGAGAGAGAGAGATGCAGAGGTCTGCAGGAGTCTAAATACTCTCTCAATTTGAAATTGGCTGCAAGTCTTTCATTGGCCTCTGTGCACTTCCAGGCAGTATTGCCTTTTTCTATTGGTCACTGATTGTCTCTTTCCATTGGTCATTGGTTACCTAGGTTACTTCACCACCTTCTTATGAACCCTCTAGATTTCCTGGTTTAGCAGGCCAGGTTTTCCTTAACCCTAACCCCTTCATGTCCCTTGAAGCCCCTTTCTTTATGTCCCTTATCGGGGGGGGGGGGGGATTTGTTTTCCTTCAGGGAAACCTCAGTTCTTTTTAGGCATTTCAGTGGGCTGAATCAGCCTACTCAGATTATTGAGGCCCATGACCTTACTTAAAGTCAGCTGACTGTAGACTTGACTTGCACCTACAAAAGACCTTCACAGAGAAACCTAGGTTAGTGTTTGATTCAGTAACTCAGGACTATAGCTTAGCTACATTGACACATAAAACTGACAGCAGTCCTCTTTTTCTGAGGAGGTGACATTTAAGCTGAGACTTGAATGACAAGAAAGTAGAAGATTTGAGACATGAGAAGACCAGACATGAGAAGATTGGGGGAAGAGCGTTTGGAGTAGAGAAAACAAATCATGCAAATCTCCGAAGCATTTTTAAGATGCAGTAAGAAGGTCCCCATGGCTGAACCATGCTGAATATTTTCATGACCCATTGCTACCTAACAAAGCACTCCAAAACTCAGTGGCTTCGTTCTCTCTCATGAGTCCCAGAGTTGGCTGGTCTCAGCTGGGAGGTTCTTCTGTTCCATGTGTTGTTACCTTGAGCTGCAGTCGTCTGGAGCTTGACTGGGCTGGCACCTCTAAGGTGGCACATGTGCATAGATAGCAGTGGGCACTAACTACTGGTGGGGAGAGTTCACCCAGGGTTGTCCGTGAAGACACCCATATGTTGCTTTCCATGTGGCCTGAGCTTTTCTTGGCATCAGTGAACATTTCAGGAGGAAGGGAATGGAAGCGGTTAGTCTTAGAACAGTACAGAATCCCTCCTGCTAATGACTGTCTCAGTGGGGGTGCCAACCTGGGAAGCAGAACTCCTGTAAGTATCATGGAAAACAGGAACTTATTAGAAGTTGGACCTTATACAACTGTAGAAGGAGTTGGGGAAGTGTAAGTTCAAAGGGGGAAGCTGACAATTCAGACAAAGGTCTTGTCCTGCCCTGACATGGGGTAAACCAGGCTATGTTGTCAGTGACACTTGGCAGCCAGCACGCCCAGAAGTTGGGGGGCTCTGGGAAGTGGGATTGCTATAAATGCCTATAGAAGGTCATTAGCTCTATGTGGCTCCTGTCTCTGTGAGTTTGGTGTGAAGTGTCTGGCAGTGGACCTGAGGTCACTGTTGGTCATCAAGGGCTCACTGTCAGGAGGAGTGGGGAGGGTGCAGGATAAACATGTCACACTTAAGAGCATGATGACCATGTCACCTTCGCCTCCCAAATCCTGCACAGCTTCACTTTTGGCCAACTCTAACCTGGAACCATACAGAGAAGGTGATTCTGGAAAGGTGGGTATCAGCATAACTGAGTGGACAGTGGGCCATTCCACGTGAAAAGTCAGGGCCAAAGACATCAACAGGGTCCAGCTCCTGAGACACCTCACAGCCATGGCAGGAAGCTTCTTCCACATAAAATGGGAAGCCATCGGAGAGTTTTAGGACAGAAAAGGGATTGATCAAATTTCACTTAACTTCTTTTAGGCAAAACTAAATCCATCAGTCAATTTTCCTTCCTCCCACCCTCCATCATTGTAGGAATTGGCCTTAACATTTCCTACCCATTTAACTCTACCTTGCTTTCCTCATCTGTGAAATGGGGACACTAATCCTTTCTTCCTTAGGGAATCACTAGGAGGAAAAAAATGAGTTCATATAAACACTGTGTTAATATCAATGCTTGCCTGGCAGATTGGGCACTCAATCCATATTGAGCTATGACTTTTTATTGATTTTAAAGTCCGCTTCCCTCCTCCCTCTCTGGTTTCCAAGCTGAATTCAAAACAAGGCATCTTCCCACAAAGCCCAGGCTGCTCTCTGGGGTGGGGTGTTTTCTTGCCCTGTGTTTGACTTGCATCTGCCCTTGTCCATCCTGCCCACTTTGGCTTTCCTGCAGGCCACCTTTGACCCCTCTCTCTTTCCCATTTGCTGCTTCATGAGGTCAGCAGCTGGCTTTTGTGGAAATGCCCAATGAGAATCAAGAGAGCCTGGCTCCCTGGCTGTCACTTCTTTTTATTCTTGGCATCTGGGAGCAGAAGAATGGGGCACAGAATTGACCCTGAATTTGTACCACATGCTTGGCAGGGACTGAAGCTCTCTGAAGATTGTGGGTTCCACATACACCAAACCAGATGAACTGAGTCAGACCCAAACAAGCTGTTGCATCTTGAAATAAGACCCCAAGTCCCTTCCTCAGGCTCCTGAATGGTTCCCTGTTTGCTCGTGTTCTCTGGCTCATCACACCAGCTACCCTGACTATCTTTCTCTTCCTCACAGAGTCTGCCTCAGGGCCTTTGCACGGCTCATTCTTCCAGCCTAGTTGTGCTGCCGCCATCTTCCCCTGGCTGCTTCCTTGTCATTTTGGTCTCAGCTCAAATGCCACCTTTACAGAGAACCCTACCTGGGTCCCAGCCACTGTCCGACCCATCCAGAATGATTTTGTTTACTTGTTTCCTTACCCCTTCCCACTAGAAAAGTGATTCTCTAATCAGAATCTCCCAGAGGGTACACCCGCAGAGCTCCTGTTTCAGTCAGTCTAGGGCAGTGCCCAGAAATCTGCATTTGTAACGAGATCCCAGGTGATGGGGACATCACTGCTTTGGGGGCTGTGCTTGGACAATTATTGCAGTCCACAGTCAGGCTCAGAGTTGAAGAGTTAAACAGCCACCGAGTCACTGAGCGAATGAGGTTGTCTGTGACAACAGCAGCAGGAAATAATGCCTGGGTTCTTCCCAGGCCAAGTCCACTGGGTAATTGCATTGAAGCATCAACTCATTTAGTATTTTCAACAGCCTCGTGAAGTCTATAGGATAACTATTCTTGTTTCCTGGTAAGAAAACTGAGGCTCAGAGAGACAGACCCAGAAGCCGGGTTTGAACCCAGGTCCGTCTGACTCCTGCTAAGCCACGCGCCCCCCGTCTCCCCAGACCTGTGGGAATGGCTTTCCTTTATCTTGGTGGTCCCTGCGTTTCCATTTGCTCAGCTGGTGGAGGGCAGCTCTTGGGGGTTTTCAGGGATGTAGCTAGCAGCCTACATGAGAATTGAGATAACAAGAAATGATTTAAAGTCTGCATGCGAATACCAAATAACATTATCACACTTTTGTAGAGGGACCTCCGTTTCAGGAAGCAGATGATGCCGACGATCTCATTTTACCTCACAACTAACTGTGTGAGTCCGGGGCAGGCTAGGCTGGGTACCCATTTTGCAGGTGGGAAAACTCCTGGCAGATTTGAGTCTCTCTCTGCCCTTCCCAGCTATGGTCCTGAGAGAGGACCGGAGGCTTCCTGAGGTACTTGGATATGTTTGAAATGTGCAGTGAGTGTGTGTGTGGGGGGGAGAAGGCAGAAAGGTCAGAGAGGATGGAAAAAATGTGATTATTTGGAACAAAATTATTTTTGCCTTCCCCTAAAACGTTCCAGTGTGACAGCAGCATTGCTGAAAACCAGGAGATGGTTCCAGTTTATTATAGACATGATTTTCCCTCAGGTGGCCTTGATTACTGACTTACAGTCTTGTGTGAGAAGTACCCAAGCTATTGTTTTGAGGGGGGAAAAAAAGCACTGTAGACCAGTGGTTCTCAACCTTCTCATGCTGCAACCCTTTAATACAGTTCCTCATGTTGTGGTGACCCCCAACCATAAAATTATTTTCGTTGCTACTTCCTAACTGTAATTTTGCTACTGTTATGGATCGGGATATAAATATCTGATATGCAGGATGTATTTAGGTGACCCTGTAAAAGGGTCATTCAACCCCCAAAGGGGTCACGACCCACAGGTTATGCAAACCATAATTTGCACCCACATTTGCATGTTGCTTGGTCTTTTTAAAATGGATGCACAGGGGAAAAAGGTCTAGAAGGAAATAAATACACTTGGATCTTCAGCATGGTTGTCCTCTGATTCGGGGCGATTATTATTTATCTTTTGCTGGTTCACATTTTCTCTCATTCTGGGCAACACGAATAAGTAGTTGTGCGTCTTAATCGAGAAAGTCTAAAGGAAAATAATCCTCCTTGAGCTCAGTCTGTTTACTTTGGTCTGTGCTATGGTGCTGTTCCTTCCTGCCGAGGGTGCCTGCCTGGCAGGGCTAGATGCTCAGACCTCACACATTTCCATGGTTTCCTCATTGAGGAAGCCCTTTCTCTGCGCCTATTTAAAAAGGAAAACCTCCTGGGCTGCACATTCCTGGAGTAAACCTTCTTATATCTTAGACAACTCTGGCTGGTGCCTCAAGATGCGATTTATTACAAATGGCACCACTGCTGGGGAGACCTCCTGGACTGCACCTGCTTCAATCCTGTGTCTCACTCACCGGGCAGTTATCTTTTAGGTGTTTTGAGATATAACTTTCCCATATCAGACCATAAATTTCTCGATAGTAGGAGACGCCTTTTAATAACAACAAAAATAATAACAATGAACATTAAAAATATACTTTATATCAGGCACTGTTCTAAGCTGATTTTGAGGGTTATTTCACTTTATCTTTAGATACTCTGATGAGGTGCAAACTATTGGATTCCCCAGTTTTCAGTAAGAGAACCAAGGCACAGAGAGGTGAAAATGTTATCCAAGGTCACATGGCCAATAAATTGCAGGACCCCAGCACTTAAGCTTGGGCTGATCCTAGACCATACACTCTAAACGCAGTACTTCCTTTGTTTCCTGCAAACTACTTAGCACAGTAGCAAAAGTATCATTGAGTGAATTAACAAATAAATGAACTGTGGTAACTTAATCATGGAAATTATGCCCTTGGAGGGGAAGGTTGAAGCATTTGTAATTTTCCCTAGGAGAAAGAAGTGAAACAAAAGAGGTTTCTATGTGTCAGTGATGGGAATGTGTGGGAGGTGGTAATGAACAGATAATGAGAGATATTCTCTTTAAAACAGGGGTCAGCAAACTATAGCCCTCTGGCCAAATTTGGCCCTCCCCCTGCTTCTATAAATAAAGTTTTATTGGAACACTGCCACACCTATTTGCTTATATACTGTCTATGGCTGTTTTTGCTCTACAACATCAGACTTGTGCTGCCATGTGGCAGTGACCATACCGCCCACAAAGCCTAAAATATTTATAATTTGGCTCTTTAGAGAAAAAGTTTGCTAACTCTTTTTGTCAGACACCAAGTAAGTAATAATGAGCATTAGTTAAAACAAATACACATGTGTTCTAAACCAGGAGAATCTTGGTCTGATGTAAAGCAGGACTTCCTTAGGGAGAAGGGCAATACATTTATGAAGAGGTTGGAGAGGCATTCATTGACTATGCAAAATTCTACAGCAGCAGTGAATTAATATTTGCACAAATGATAGAGCATTTATAAGGAGGCATCATGTATGGAGCACTTAATACTGAGTGCTCAAGGAAAGGCAGAAAGGCAGGAAGAAGGGGTATGCACAGAGAGGGTAAGTAACTTGCCTAGGGTCACACAGCCAGTACCTAGTAGAGCCTTCGCTCAAATCCACATCAGTTTCACCCCCAACATGTGCTTTCATTATGCAGCATCCTCCCTCTAACTTTCTCCCTCTGTTTCTCACCAGACTGTGGGTTCTTTGAGGGTGGGAACCGCATCTGATTATCTCTAGAGTGGCAGAGATGAGGCTGCCGTCTGGATAGTACTCTCTGAAACTCACTCCCTTTTAAGAGTCTGTCTTGGGATGCGTCTGTCATCTCCATGGGATTCTGAAATGTGGGGTCACCTCACACTCCAAATCTCCCTACTGAGTTCATGCCTCAATTGAAAAAGAAAACCCTAAAGGTCCCCCCCCTCATCATACAGAGAACCCTTGCCTTGTGTTGGGAGAGTGGAGATGAGCCCCCATGTCAGCCCTGTCCTTGGGAGCAGAGCTCACTTGAGCTTCATCATCTGATCATTTTCTTTCTTTAGTGCTTTTGTTTTTCTCTTCTCTGTCTGGTACTTTGTGGAGGAGAAATGAGGCAGACAAGGTTTGTAATCCGATACTGGGATGCCCAGGGGACTGGGGCTGACATTGTTTTTCAAGCTCTGCCTTCTTTAGCACGGAGAGTGGAAGAACTGAGTGGCAAGAACTCTATTGTTGCTTTAGACCCCAGGCTCCGTGCTTGAAAAAGTTAGGGTCAAATAGCTGGTCGGCTGTAAACACTCAGATGCTTTTTCCTTCCATTATTTATTTTCTTCTGTACCATCCAAGATGGTGCAAATGCCACATTCGGCCACCAGGAGGCGCTGCCGGATAACCTTCCTTTAGCTGAGACGTCATAATTGACTCGAGTGCCGCGGAAAAGACGCGCGTAATGTGCAATCTGGAAGGAACCTGGGTCTGATCGCCTCAACTTTCAAATAAGGAAAAACTGAGTGTCAGAGAGGAGAAGGTCTTGACCCACCTACAGCAGGGAACTAAAGTGGGCTTAATTTTGTTTTACAGACAGAGCGTTCTGGGCAGGGGCTGAGAGTTGGGGGGACTCGTGGGTCTCCTTCCCTGGCTGGCCTGGAGCCAGCTGCACGGTGCTGACCTGAGCAGCCTGCCTTGACGCCGCCTTGCTGCCACTAACCTTCCTCCAGCGCTCATGTCATTGAAGCTCTTGCATTGGTCTCCCTGCCACACTGCAAAACCAATTATTTATAATAGGGGAAAATGAACTGAAGAGAAGGAACATTGAAACACAGGCTGGAAATAATAAGTAGCAGAGATGCCAGGGGAGCTCAGCAGAGGCAGGGGGAATCTGGGCAGTGGCTGCATTTTCTGGGGAGACATCTGGAAAGAGCTTGGGGTCAGATGTGGGGGGCTCCAGCCACGTAGGACCCCTCCCTCAGACCCATGGCTCTGACCAGATGTGGGGCGCTCCAGCCACATAGGACCCTCCCTCAGACCCATGGCTCTGAAGATCAGCGGCTGGATTTGATTCAGCTGAAATCAATGCCTTAGCGCTTGCCACACGCCCAGCACTGGAGCATGCAGATGAAAAGACATGGGCCACAGTTGGCCAGGGGCTGGGATCTTGGCTACTTCTTCCAGCTACCCCGGTCAGTTTGTGGCACAGTCCGGAGGGCATGTGAGTTCTGAGACTGGCGTGTGAGTCTTGGCTGGGTCACTGGTCTGGCCTCTTTTCTATCAGAGCCTTGGTCTTTGAAACAGGCATAATGATACCTAACGTTAGAGTTGTCATGAGGATTGAGGGGATGTGTGCTTTGGGGGCTACCTGCCCTGTCTGAGCAGGACCGATCTTTGGTTCTTTTGGCTGGAGCAAGTTGGAAGTCATGCATCCCCAGAGAATGGGTCAAGTCCAAGGTTTCTCTCCTTGCTTCCTGATAAGTGAGGTGCTGGTGTTGCCTGTTCTGCCTCCAGCCTGTTTCTGGAAGATAAACTCCTCAGGAGCTGAGTGGTCATGAGGTCACAGAGCTGGCAAAGTCCACTCCAAGGCAAGGTGTTGCCTGCAACTTGGTGGAGCTCCTGCCCCATGGATGCAGGGCAGTGCTGAGACTCCTGTTAGTATCCTGGAGCAAAAAAAAAAAAAAGAAAAAAAAGAAAAAAAGGCAGCAACCAATCACGATCTTCTTGGGCATATTTGACAGATCAGAACAAGTTTCCCATCATATTTTATAGAAATATATGACTGTATTTAGTCCCACAAAGTGAGCGAGTTTCTAAACTAAAGGCTTTAGGGCCTACACAGGGTTCTTCCTCCCTGCAGGCTGTCTTGGGGCTGTAGGTTGAGGGTAGAGAATGTTTAAGAACAATGATCACCCTCTGTTACCCCCATCTGATGTCAGGCTCACCAGACCTCAGGCCCCAGGCAGAACGTTTTCTTGGTGGTCTCCAGTTAGAGCATGAAAGGGGCTCTCTCTGGGTTTTTCAGCCTTGGTGCTGTTGGTATTTGGGACTGGAAAATTGTTCATGGTGGGGGGACTTTCCTGTGTCCCTTGGAGGATGTTCAGTGGCCTCCCTGGCCTCTACCCACAAGATGCCAATAGCATTCACCTGTCAACCCCTTGTAGTGACTGTAAAATGCCAACACATGTTCCCTGGGCAAAGTCATGCTCCTGGTTGAGAACTACTGACCTGACTTACCCTGTGTGCACCAAGACTGTAACTGCTGTGGTTCTGAGGAGGGTGATGATAATGATGACGATGATGACAACTCAAGTGCTCTGAGACCAGACAAAAGCCAGGAGATTTGGTGAAAACGGAGGCTCTGTAAAACACAGAAGCCACAATTGAGTTGGAGTCTGGCATATCATGGTTTTCCCAGGGGCCATTATCCCAATTAACAGGAATCAGATGAAAGCTGGGAGCCTTGCTGCACCACACTCCCTCTGACACACCCTTACACATACACAGTCCCGTGCACCCACAGCCCCGCGTGCAATCGCTCCCTCTCTCCCCACGGACCTTGTTAAAACTTCCATCAGCTTTGCAGATAAACAGCTCCCAGTCACCCATGAAAGGAGACAAGAGTGGACGAGGCAGGGTTGGAGGCAGGTTGCTTGGCTTGTGGCTCTGCCTCGACTTCTCTGGCTATGGGAGCCTGGAGAAGCCCCGTGGCCTCGCTGAGCCTGGTGTCCTGGTCTGCAGAATGCCTGGGGACAGGATGGATGGGCTATAAACCCTGCCTCCCCTACAACTCTCATCTCAAGTTTGACCTTCATTTTCGGCCAGTGAGCAGTCACATCTCCCCTCCCAGACAGTTCTGTGGTTCACCCCTGGGCTCCCAACCATTGTTATTATTGCATCAAGCTCCATTCCAGCTCGGGGACACCTGCTTTGCATTCTTTGAACGTGGAAAATTAATTCCCACCTTTGCACTTTTTCCTTCCTCCTGCACGCTCTTTCCGTGGGCCAACCTGCTCTTGTTATTACATCTCCGCTCCAGGGCAACAGGGGTGCTCGGGTCCGGTATTAGCATGACTGTCACGTGTTGGCATTACTATGGCTACCATGGCTTTTCATGCACTGGGCAGCCCAGAGCCCCTGTTTTAGGTGAAGGATCATCTCTGTTGAGTTCAGAAGATCACAGGCCATGTTTGGGCTTCTTTGCTCACTATCTGGGCTCACTGCAATTCTCTTGCCTCAGCCTCCCTAGCAGCTGGGACTACAGGCGCCCACCACAACGCCCGGCTATTTTTTTTGCTGCAGTTGTCATTGTTACTTTAGCTGGCCTGGGCTGGGTTCGAACCCGTCAGCTCCGGTGTATGTGGCTGGCGCTGTAACCACTGTGCTGCAGGCGCCGAGCCTCTTTTTAATGTCTTATTGGGCCGTTTTGTGTTGTAAAAGCTGCTTGCAGACTTCCGATGCTAATATCAGAAACATCTGTGCCTTGGGAAAAGTGTGTGTGTTTTGTTATTTCGTTTTGTTTTTGGAGAGGAGGACATGATACAGAACACAAGGAACATGCTGGAGTCTTATCCAACTATGTCCACTTTCCTTTGAGTTTTGTGGCAGAAGATGGGAGAGGAATTTAGATAAATTCCCCCTATCCTCTGATTTTAGGCGGTTTTCAGCAGGGTCCTTTAGGCTCCTGGTGAGGCCAGTTCTAGACAAGATGTTATGATTTGGGCAAAGGGGAATTACGACGTCAGGGTAGGAACAAGAAAGATCTGGGTGGAGGAGCTTGGGGATTGTTTTCATGCTGGGAGGGCTTCCTGGTATCTGCCCAGTGGTCTTTCCTGTGTATTCCTGGTGCCAGTGAATGTGGAACAAGATTTAACATGCACTCCTGTCCCACATGCCTCTCTCTGCACAGATGTTTACTGTTCCCCTACTATGCACAAGGCCCTACTCTATGTTTACCGTGTTCTAGACACACTGTGTGCAAGGACTTTCCCTGGATGACCCCTTTTATCCTTATAACTTTCTGAAGCATAAGCTGCCTGTCCCTTGTGAATAGGGAGGAGATGGGGTTCAGAGAGGTGGGTGGGCCTGGCAGAGGCTGCACAGCTTAGGCAAGTCACTGAGCCAGCAGTGAGCTCTGGAGCTTGGCGAGTAACCACTGCTTCACGCTGTTCTCCCAAGGTTCCAAAAGGCAGGAAGGTGCTGCATAGAGGTTGCTCGGCCAAGGTCACCCAGCTGGACTTGGTTGGGTCTGGTGCACGGCAAGAGCTCAGACCTCATTTTTGAGGCATGGGAACCCACTCAGTGGCAGCGACTGGTTGTCCCAGGCAGTGACAGGTTGGCCAACGTGCAGATAATGCTGGTGGATGGTTTGGTGCCCTGTGAGCAGACTGGACCCTTGACAGTAGGTGAGGAGGAAGGAGAAGTGAGGTGAGTCAGGAGAGGGGGAGAAAACCTGGGATATGACAGGGAGCCCTGTCCTCTGGGCTTTGGG
Source organism: Galagoides demidoff (assembly GCA_963574575.1). NCBI lineage: Eukaryota > Metazoa > Chordata > Mammalia > Primates > Galagidae > Galagoides > Galagoides demidoff. The sequence goes on from CAUYQV010008316.1 coordinate 44,958, forward strand.
GAGAACAGACTTGGCACCTGTGAGACCCTGCTTCAGCTGGCTCTGTGACGTCAGGGGGCTGCTAGACGAATTGTGAGTGTCTCTAGCACAAACACGGTAGTACCTGTCCCTTCCTTAAAGGGGCACACAGAGGATGCAGTGAGCTGATGGACCCAAAGGCCTGCGACTCCGCTCTGGTATGTGGGTCATTATGAAAGTTTCGGGATACATTAAAAAAATCCAGAAATGTAAAATCTGCACAGATGGAAACAACTGGAACCCTCCCAGCCACAGTGACGAGCCAGGCAAGTCGAAAAACTGTCAACTGTGTTTCTTGGAAGTGAAATAATGGACCGTAATACAGGCTGTCTCAAAACTTTTATAATGACCTGTGTATATTGTATATCCTCAACAAAGGGTAGTTTTTTTTTTTTGAGACAGAGTCTCAAGCTGTTGCCCTGAGTAGAGTGCCGTGGTGTCACAGCTCACAGCAACCTCAAACTCTTGGGCTCAAGCAATTCTCTTGCTTCAGCCTTGCAAGTAGCTGGGACTACAGGCGCCTGTCACAACGCCTGGCTATTTTTTGTTGCAGTTGTCATTGTTGTTTTAGCTGGGTTGGGCGGGATTTGAACCTGCCATCCTCGGTGTACGTGGCTGGCGCCATAACCACTGTGTACAAGGGCCGAGCTGGCAGTTTCTTATTTTGCTGCTGATGGCTGGGTCTGTAGCACCAGCTGTATCTGTGGCCATTAGCAAAGAAGAGGGAGAATCTCTCTGTTGACACAAATTCCGTGTAGCTCTGGTCCCCCTTCCCCCCCACTTAGCAACATGTGCATGCAGGCAGGGTACACATTTTGTTGAAAAACTCCCACTCAGTCTCTTAAGTATCTTAAATGGTGCTGCCTTGAACATAGAGCCAGGGCAGCTGTCTGTAGATGTTATGGAAGTAAAGAGACAAGGATATTTTAGGGTGTACGTCACCTGTGTATTCAGTGTCAACCAGCATTTATTAACTACCTACTGTGTTCCTGGCACTGGGTGGCTTCTTCTGCTATGGCTTTTGACAAGTTAATTCACCTCTCTGAGTCATCATCTGCATATCTGGAAATTCAGATAATAACTGTCCCTACCTCTTAAATGGCTTTGAGGAGTAAATGAAATCCAATATACGAAGTTGCCACGGGTGCCTGATAGCTGCCTTGCTAGTATGACTTTGGGGCAATACTTGCTCCTATTAAGTGTCTTCACCGATCTGATCTCATTTAAGTCTCCTGCAAGGACTTTTTTTGCTCCTTTGTTTTGAACCCCACTTCATTTTCCCCAAGCTGTCCCTGTGTGAATTAAGTGCCTGGTGTTCTCATTCCAAATTTATAGACAAAGAAGGAAGTCCAGCTGCAGCCAGGTCTAGGTCTCCAGGAGGCAGAGGAGAGCCGATCTGGGCTGTCCCTCCCCTGTCCCTAGCGAGGTGGGCCAGGCTGGAGGTTTCTGCCAGGGTGGAATGTGCTGGGAACTTTTCCTCTAAGGAAAACAAATGACCCCAAACAGCTGGAGAGACACCATCCACTAAAAAGCAGAATGGAGGAAGGGGCTGAGCGCTAACACAAACTTTCTTTTCAAATGCATTCCTTGGGAAGAGCAAAATGAAGCAAGTTTCGCCTGAACGGACATGACTTAATGGGCCGAGGGCATATTGATGATAGTATCGGAGAGTTTCTTGCTCTGGGGGAAGTATTTGAATTTTTCATGCTCTGCCAGTTCCCCCGGGGAGACCCGGGCACGGAGGAAGTTGGATTTGGGGACATGTCACATCTCTTTTCTTTCACAGTCAAGAAATCTATTTATTTAATTAAATTTCCTTGGAGTTTGTTTTTTTTTTTTCCCTTGAGCTAATTTTCTCTTCTGCTTTCTTTCCTTCCCAGGGAAAATTAGGCAGAATTGTATCAATAGGCAGACTTTATCGATAGAAATGACAGCAGCCTTAGTAAGAACCACAGTGATAAAAAGGATTATAAGCCCCAGCGATGCTGTGGCCTCTGGTGTCTTAGGGTTGTGGCTAAAGTCCCATCTGTCTCCTTAGAGGAATCGGTTGCTGGTTTGTAGCTTAAATTTGGTTCTTCCCGTGTCTGCCTCACGGCCTTAAGGTCTGAGAGGGTTCGGAGAAAACCTTTCTAATCCTCTGAATACTATCCAGTTTTTTGTAGGAGATGGCATGCTCTTCTGCTCTCTTCTCCCGTTCTCTCCTCCCTCCCTTTTAACCATTTCTTTTCTTTTCCTTTTTCTTTTTAGCTGTTCCTTTTCGATTCTAGCCTGGCCAACTATCTTTAGAGGAAAATAGATGACTTGCTAAGAATGAGTCTTTCTGCTTTATGCCACTTCAAAATGTGTTAAGTAGTTGAATCCAGGGGCCAGCAAACTATAGAAGCCAATCTGGTCAGCTGCCTGATTTTTTAAATAAAGTTTTATTGGGACCCAGTTGCACTTACTTGTTGATGTATTGTGTGGCGGCTTGTGGGCTACAATGGCAGAGTTGAGTAGCTGCAACAGAGACGGTGTGGCCCACGAAGTTGAGATATTTATCATTTTGTCCTTTGTAGAAAAAGTTGTAGTCCTTGACTGTGGCCTCCTGTTGTTTTCCTTCTGTTTCAGAGGTGTGTGCTTGTGAACTAGCAGGCTCATTCACACACTTGTTCATCAAGCATTCTGGGAACATGTTCTTTGCGCCAAGCCCCGTGTTAATTAGAGGGGGTTTAGACATGAGCAGACATACTTTTTATCTTTATGGAATTGTTGTGATGCAATAAGGCACAAACAGAGAAGCGTGACAGCTATGGTGGCAGCACAAAGGGAGAATAAGTCTGTGTTTTGTAGGCTGAGTGTAGGAGAAAGGTAAGGCAGGCTTTATGGCAGAGGGGACATTCGAGATGGGTATAAAAACTGCAAAGTTACCAAATGGCTGAGGGAACTTGCCCTTCAAGGTATGGGGAAAAGCCTCTCATGAGGTCTGCCATTGTGATAAAGCTTACAGTCAAGCCATGACTGAGGGCTCACACCAAGTAAGCATCAGAGCCAGGCTCAGACACCAGCCCTGTGTAGATGAGGCAGGACCGTCTGCCAGGTGGAGGCCCCAGGAACTGGGAGGAATTCCCAGTGGCTACAAAGAGGAGCTGGCTGTGTAAGGGTTAGCATTTCCAAAGATCACCGGGGTCCAGTTTTTCTTCCTTAGACTCAGGGAACAGACCTGCCTTCTGTTTTTTTCTTTTCAGAAAGGCAGACTTGATTCTAACCTCTTCCTCCTCTTTAGCCCTTCCAATGGCCTTCTGAAGTCAGCAGAGTTTAGAGCTCCTGAGAGCAGATCCACACAAAAGAGAGCTACTCTCCACAAGTGTTTAAAAGAAAGTGCGTTAAAACTGAAGCCCTCATTCTTCAGTCCGTTCTGCGTGTGTATTTTTAAAAAGATCTTGCTAAATGCTAATACCTGCCTCTGCTAATGTCAGGCAGCTCTTCACGGAGGTCACCCTTCAGACTGCGTGTGTCTCCTGCCTGTCATTTTCTGAATATTTTGAAAGTGGGAGGTTTGACCCCCTTCCTAAGAAGCAGTGTATTTTAAATGTGATTTTTTTTTTTTTGGTTGTTTGTTCGCCTATTATACAGTCTTTTAAAATCTTCCTTTTTTCCTCCTTCCAGTGCCTGGTAGCCTGACCCTGCCTTGCTTATCTAAGACACTGTAACAGGAACAGCTAACGTCAACCCCCAGGGATAGGTCGTTGCTGCAGCTCTGGCTGAGGCTGTAGAATAGAATTTTCATGGGCTTTGCGAAGACGAAGTTAAGTTCTTTAGCCCCTGGGTAGATGTGCGTCTCCTTTGCCAACACTGTGGACTTGCACAGCTGGTGGCTGAGCAGATAGGGAGTGAGACTAGGTCAGGAGGGTAGTCGTCCTGAGCACGCAGCAGAAGGAGGTGGGTGTGTTCACTCATCCATCCATCCATTCTTTCTCCCTCCCTTCCACCCTCTTCTCTTCCTGTTTTCCTCCCCTTTGCTCCATCCATCCATCCGTCCATCTATCCATCCATCCATCCATCCCCGTATAAACCCATCTATGCATCCAGCCGTCCTTCTAGCCAGCCAGCCAGCGATCCATCCACCCATCTATCCCTTTGCCTATCCATTGTCCATCCATCCACTCACCCACTTTTCCATTTACACATCCATGTATCCATGCATTCATATGTCCATGCACACACCTACCCATCTAGCCAGCCAGCTGGCCACCCACCCACCCATCTGTCTATTCATCCACCTATCTGTCCATCCATCCATCCATCCAGCCAGCCATCCTTCCTTCCTTCCTTCCTTCCTACCACCCACTCCCCCATCTCCCTATTCACCCACCCATCTGTCTACCCACTCGTGTAATATACAGGCACCGAGCCTTTTCTATGCACCAGGCGTGCTGCTGAATGCTGGAATCTTGGCAATGATGAGTAAGGCCCCTGCCCTTGTGGTCCAAACCCTCTGCTGAGGGAGACATACAATAAGCCATTCAATACAGGAGAATATCTGAGAATCGGACAAATACAGGAGAATATCTGAGAGTCTGACAAACACTGAGAAGACAGTAGTGAGAGAGCCCTGTTAGCCGGAATAATAGAGAAGGTCTTTCTGAGACAGAGACAGTGAACTCAGATCTGAGGGATGTGACGTGGGTGGGTAGAGAGTGCTCTAGACAGAGGGGATGGCTGTGTGGGGAAGGAGTATCTTTTGCTTGGGGAATTAAACAGGGTTCTCTGTGGCTGGAGTCAGTACGTCCATGCACCCCTCTGGCCCTGTACACGTTCACTCCCCTGTCAGTCATCCGTGTCCCCGTCCATCCGTCTGCACCCCCGTCCGTTATCCATGTGCACGTCCATCCGCGCACCCACACACAGTCCCTGCACCTGTCTGCTCATCTGCGTCCCCGTCCATCCATCCATGCCCTCATTAATCATCTATTGACAACAGAATACATAGCAGGCACTGTGTGACTTAAAAACGTTTTTTACACATTAAAAAATTTGATGCACATTATTAGGTGTACACAGTTTTGGGCTACATATGATAATTTCTTTTTCTTTGAGACGGAGCCTCAAGCTATCCCCCTGGGTAGAGTGCCATGGCATCACAGCTCATAGCAACCTCCAACTCCTGGGCTCAAGCGAGTCTCCTGCCTCCACCTCCCAAGTAGCTGGGACTACAGGCGCCTGCCACAACGCCCGGCCATTTTTTGGTTGCAGCCATCATTGTTGTTTGGTGGGCCCGGGCTGGGGATT
>CAUYQV010008317.1:0-11082 GCA_963574575.1 Galagoides demidoff
ACAATGATGGCTGCAACCAAAAAATGGCCGGGCGTTGTGGTGGGCGCCTGTGGTCTCAGCTACTTGGGAGGCTGAGGCAGGAGACTCGCTTGAGCCCAGAAGTTGGAGGTTGCTATGAGCTGTGATGCCATGGCACTCTACCCAGGGAGATAGCTTGAGGCTCTGTCCCAAAAAAAAAAAGTAGATTGGTGAACTGTGAACATGGGTTGGCTTACCTCTTCAGTATGCTGTAAATTAATGGGGAAGATCTAAGATACGGCATGTATATGTGTGTGTACATGTCAATGTGCATACATACATACATACATACATTCTTTTTTTCCAAAGATAAGGTCTCACTCTGTCACCCAGGCTGGCGTATACAACACAATTGTAATTCACTGCAGCTTTGAACTCCCAGGCTCAAGCTGTTCTCCTGCCTCAGCCTTCTAGTGGCACAGCCTATTTTTAAATTTTTTTTGCACAGACAGGGCATCCCTGTGTTCATTGCCCAGGCTGGTCTCAAACTTCTGGGTCCAAGTGATCCTCCCACATCAGCCTCCCAAAGTGCTGAGATTAAAGACATAAAATACTGCACCTGGCCTGTATATACATTCTTAAAGAATGATTCTAAGCTGCAAATGTTTAGTTTAAGATAGTTGTGAGACCATTGAGGCAAAACTGATGTTTGACTCTAGCTTTTTTTAAAAATTCATTGAATAATGCTTTTTTTTGTTTGTTTGTTTTTAAGAGACAGAGTCCCTCTATTGCCCATGGTAGAGTGCTGTGGCGTCACAGCTCGCAGCAACCTACAACTCCGGGTTTGAACCCACCACCCTTGGTATATGGGGCCGGCACCCTACCCACTGAGCCACAGGCACTGCCCTGAATAATGCTTTTTCATTATTTTGTATTTAGTAATGAATGTTTTATGATTAATGTTAATGTATAGTAAAAGAGTATTGTATAAAACAGAAGCATTGGTTAAAAAAAAAGACCATAATACTTAAAATCATTTTTGCACATATCAAAAAAAAAGATTCATTATTCATTATCATTTTTATTATTTACTTACTCCAGCAGTAGATGGATGAGATGGGATAGAGGACACCGTTGTCTGTTGGGTAGCCACTGAAGAAGATCGTTGTTGTGGGAGTACTGTGGTTTTTGCATGTTTATAAGCTGAAAAGAAAGGAGAAATGTTTTGTTTTTGTTGCCACCCTCCATATAGTGCTATGGCATCACAGCTCACAGCAATCTCAAACTTGTGGGCTCAAGTAATCCCCTTGCCTCAGCCTCTTGAGTAACTGGGACTCCACCACAATGCCCGGCTACTTTTAGAGGCAGGGTCTCACTCTTGCTCAGGCTGGTCTCCAACACCTGAGCTCAGGCAATCCACCTGCCTCGGCCTCCCAGAGTATTAGGATTATAGTGTTTTATAAGAAGAAATTGTGGCTAGATATCATTTAGCTGGTGTTTAGTGGCTGGGCAGTGTTCTTTCTCCCCAACTTAGAAAGAATGATTTCCAAGAAGGGAGGATCTAATAAGATTAATGAAAATGAAACATCTAGCTCCATAGTTCTAGTCTTTTCTCATTAGAAGAAAGGATCAAGATTGATTATTTATTTATTTATTTTACTCAAAGCATCTCTTGTAGTAACTGTCAGCAAGCTGCCTGGCCATGACTGCCTGTACCTGATGAGGTTGTAGAGAAGAAGATGCCTCCATCACTGTAGGTGGATAGGTGGTGGTCAGCAGCTTCTGAATGCTCAGACTTCTCCTCACCCCCACTGATGCTCAGTGCACTGGCAGATCGTGACTGATCTCGGCTCTTGCGCTGAGCTTGGACTGGAAGAGATGTGATTGGAAGTGATGTAGCAGAGATGAAATTCCTATGGCATAATGCCTAAGAGTAATTCAATCTTGGAGGTGGTTATTTTTTACCAAGCATTTTTTGTTGTTATTGTTGCAGTTTCTGGCCGGGGCTGGAGTCGAAACTGCCATCATTGGCATATGGGGCCAGCGCCCTACTCCTTGAGCCACAAGACGCCACCCAGCCAGGCATGGTTTTAAGTAGTTTTCTGTGGATTAAATCCTCACAAATCTTCTGATATATGGTCACTAACTTGATATTACAGATTAATACAATTAATCTGATTGTACAATTAGTACAATTAATTGGTACAGTCAGGTTTCAAATCTGAGAGTCTGTCCATAACTACCACTCTTTCCCTTCACCCTGCCTGTCCGTTTTCCTGGCTCACCAACATCAACAGATAGTAACATTTACATTCAAACTTCATTTTCAACTTCTCCAGAAGGTCCTTCCTAACTTCCAAATTAATTTAGATACTCTCTGTGTTCCCAAAATCCTGTGGGCAGACCTTCAAAACTGCATGTGGCAGGTGTTCCTGCTTCTCCTCATTGGTAGACGAGGGTTTCAGTCCTCTGAGGACTGGCACTACGCACCACTCTACGTTTTAACATGAACAGAAGGCATCGAGGTGTGCAGCTTTTCTGTAAAGGAATGATCTTCCTTGACTCAAGAGAGATCAGAAAGTCCCTGAAGATCAAATTCATTACCTTCTCTTTGCCTATGTATTTTTATTTTCATTCTTTTTCTGACAGAAAGAATTACTACCTTTTTCTTTAGAGGGGGAAAAAAAAAAGAAATGAAAATAATGGATTCTAAAGGAGACATGCAGTGAAGCAGTGAAACAAAAATTTTCTCCAAACTTGAGCTTGTTTAGAAAATGTGTTTGACCCATTGGTCAACAAGGCGTTTTATGCTGAATGGGTAACTCAGAAAGCAATACTCCGGAAGGAAAGAACTTCAGAGCCTAAAGCATTGACTCTAGCCCACTGTATGGTGGTTGTATGTGCGAAGCCTTTTCCAGCATAACATACCATTAATCTTGTGTAAGCTTCGGGATTGAATGTTGTCTTCTGCGGGATCGTAGTCAAAAACTGAACCAGGATTAGTACGCCAGACACGTAAACCTGAAAGGGAACCACGGATCAAAGCAGGTATTCTTGGACTTTTCCAATAACTTGAAAACCAAGTTATTTTTAATTTGAACTTAAAGAGTCACAGAGAATAGAATCACTCTTATTCAGCTTTGGGTCATGTCTTCTCAGAGAACAAAGATCACGTGGAAGAGAGGATCACAGCTTTGGGAGCTGTGAGGTAATAGTAACTTTCCTGCGTACCTAACGAAAACAGATTGAGGCCCTTTTACGTGGACTTGACGTAGGTAACGACATTTTTGTTTTTCTATCCTCCTGAAAGTTGATCAGCCACCCGCCCAGGCTCAATTACCTGTAACAGTTTCCTGATCCTGGTCATTGCGTTTTTGTTCCATTTCGACCACTTTCCTTTGAATACCTCGGTAGTTAATGTCACTGAAATCTTGCATGTTCTTTTTCACTCGTTCAGTGATGGGATCCGTCACCACAGGTGTGAAGCACCCCTTGTGTTTCTCAAAGTCTTCATGATATTTCACCTGAAATGTCAGGAGTTCACTTCACCAAAACATGAGGATGTGACCATTTCCCTTTTTACACGTTCTAGTGGGTGGGCCGGCCAATCCTCGACAATCCCTCACTCACCGTGGAGATGTGCCGTTGGGTCTCTCTCACCCGTCTCATCTCAGGAGTATCCAGCACGTAGGCAGCTTTGCCTTGTATTTGTTTCCGGAAGCTATCAGAATAAAGAACCTGATGGAGGAGAGACGTGAATGAAGACATGAATGGTGCCGGCCTAACTCTGAAGCCCCAAAGCCTGGAGTTTAAGAAGCTAGAGAGGGTGGCTCCAGCCAACTGAAGAGACCCAGGAAGATACATGACTAACAGTGGAACAGGCCCGAGGACAGGGAGGGCTAGAGCAGAAATGACTTGCTTTCACTTTGAAAATGAAACTCATTTTCAAATGATGAGGGGCACAGTATAATTTTGAAAGGAAAAGAAAGAAAATGGCCTCTCGAATTTGCTAGGAATTATGGCATCAGCACCAGCATATTTGATGGTATTTATCTCTAAATCTGACACTAAAGGGAATTCGAAAGAACTATCATTTAAAACAAGTGATCCTTTTTTCTTAGGTTAAGTCCCAATTGCATAATCCAATATACTAACATAAAAATCAAAGTCCTCGAGACACTAAAAACCCAAAATAATCAAACCCAAAGAAGATATCTATTTGAGAGTGTTATCCATTTCATAAAGTATCTTAAAAATAAAAGACAGCAGAAGATTGAAGATGTTAGGAACTAAATTTGTTATAGTGGGTTATGTAAAACTACCTTAATTAAAATAAAAAGGGGGAGAAAACATTGGCAATTAACTTGTTTAGTATGATCATTTGGAATTTAAAAGCATAGTTATGTCAACTTTAGTGTAAATGTTCAGTTGAATAAGAAAGTGCACATTTTTATGGTGTTAAAATGTTATTTTTCAAGATATTGCATTTCTATCTTTTTTTACGTTTTAGTGTTTTTTTTTTTCAGCTGAATGAGAAAGGCATGTTTTTATGATGTTAAAATGTTATTTTCCAAGTTGTTGCACTACTCCTTTTTAACCCTAGAAAATACCGAGCTAATGTTTTCTTGGTTGCGCTTAGCTCTCTCCATCTCTGGAGTAACAGGTGTCGGAGTTGCTTTTCTCATATTCTCTTTGTACAATACCTAGGGGAGCCAAGAGAGCATCAAGGAATCAGAGAACAGAACAGATGTCCAGAAAATCATCAGGTAGCTGGTGTTATGGCTCAATTATATCACACTCTATAAGGAACCCCTTAGGACGAGAAAGCCATTAAAATGTTATGGTAGAAAGCAACAGATTAAGAAAGAAGTAAAATCAGTGCGAGCTGGTGGGGTTGGGTGCTGGTTTTTAAGTAGATAAGGAAGAATTTCTAAAAGTACACGTAAGTTTTGGAAACACTGTGAGATAAATTAGTGGGATAACCCCGTTTGCCGGGCTTGTTAACATTGTAACATTTTTCCTCTCTGAGATACCGAGCTAAAGTTTTCTTGATTGCGTTTGACTCTTTCCATCTCGGGAGTAAAGGGTGTGGGGGTTGCTTTCCCCAGGTTCTCTTTGTATAACACCTGTGAGATACAAAGTGGTACCTGAAAGTCACTAGGAAGCAATATTTACTATTAAATACAATGCGACTAGCAGGGCGGGGCGGGGGGGGGGGGGGACGACACTATGATTAATCTATTACTATTAGTGAGAACAGCTCTCTGGAAGAAAGCTTAAAAAATAGCTAATGGCAATGGTACAGGTAATATGAGATTTAGATGCAAAAGTGACTGGCATTTTGTTTTTAACCTGGGATGGGGTTAGGAGCAGGCCAAACTGCAGGGGTTACTTTGCAAAATCAAAAGCACTTTTGGTTCTCAAGACAATACCGAGCTAATGTTTTCTTGATTGCGTTTGACTCTCTGCATCTCTGGAGTGACAGGGGTTGGGGTGGCTTTCCCCACATTCTCCTTGTACAAAACCTACGTGAGTCCAATCGATCCAAAACACCAGAAAGAAAAAAAGAGGAAAGGGAACAGTTACCAAAAGAGGAAAGGGAACAACAGAAAACTTTTGAGGATGCTCAGGCTACCCAACTGGCTGGGCAATAAGGTTAGATGGAAAGCAGTATGTCCCCAAAGGGAGCTGAGCAAGGTTACAGCACGATACACATTTCCACGCTGGGATCCTGCCCTAAACGCTTGCAGGAGAACTGTGGTGTTCTCCCACTGTTACTTTACCATTAGTCTATCCACATCAAGCCCGGGACAAATTAACTGAGCGGGAGTTACAGGCCTGGGCTTGGAATGACACTGAGCGGGCTGAGACTGCTCCGGATATAGTAGCTGGTGACAGGAACTTTTCGTAGCAAACTCTCATAGACGTATCAGCAAAATTGTAGGTACTCAGACAAGGCAAAGAGTTTCCCTACTTCTTTTTCCTTGTCCTCTGTGTTCTGCCTCTTGAATTAGTTTAGTACAACATCGAGCTTTATCCATAAGGAAAAAATGTTTTTGGCACCTACATTGCTGTTATATCTATAGGAGACACAGTAACACATTGTGACAAATCCTCCACCTCCATGTCTCCCCTTAGTGTCATTCCCGAAAACACTGGAGATTTAGGAAATGGCATTGAAGAGGAAGAAGTCTGTGAAAGTAGTGGTTCTCAAAGTGGGCTCCCTGGGACAGCGTGTGGGATTACCTGGAACTTGATAGCAATGCAAATCTCTGGCCCTATACTGGACCTACAGAATAAAAAACTTGGGGGCAGTCCCCAGGAATCTGACAGTGTAAATGTGGAGGGCAACAAGGCTGTTCACAGCTGAGAGCTGAAGTCCCCACACAAACCTCAGGTCCTGATAGTTTATGAACATATGTAATATCACAGACCACAGACTTACAGGAAATGGTTTGCCAGCGTTAGCAGTTGAAGATCGTGTTAAGAACAAACTTGAAAAGAAATGAAAAGTAGTAAAAACAAAAAGATGTTCTGGTGACACTTTTCCTTTTAAAAAAATGATAATCAATTGCTCAAACCACTACTGGATCACAATTTAAATCATTTTCCTTGAAGGAAAGGATCAGCGGTTATTTTTCCCAAGGTCTCTTTGTCCAGATCTGACAGAGTAAATTAGAACCTGAAGTCATCCAACAAAACACAAGGAAACCACGATTCCAATATTCAAGACAGAGATCTCCTTATTCATTCCCACCCTGAATTTCAAGAGGACCTAAGACAAAGAGACATTGGGGGAGTGGGTAGAGAGTAAGTTTGGGAAGAAATAAGCAAAAGGATGTTTTATGGAAACATCTGTTACTTTTTAATATTAGAAGTTTCAATGATGGATTAAAGCAATCTTGTTATTATGGGGTTAGGCTTGGAGAAGCCCAAAAGAAATGAGGATAAACGTGGTAGAGAAATTCACAAAATTTAAGTGGTTTTTCCAAAGTAGGATTAATACGTATTATTTTAAATCATGAAAGTAGTTTTTTAAGTCATTAAAGAAGTAGTATTTTTTTCTTTTCTTGCCAAAGTACCGAGCTAATATTTTCTTGATTGTGTTTGACTCTCTCCATCTCTGGAGTGACGGGTAAAGGGGTTCCCTTGCCCATGTTTTCCTTGTATAACACCTGTATGATGAGAAAGCATCCAGAAAAACAACCGTAAGGAACATTTCGTTTGTTGGAAGGTTAGGGGTGAGGTCAACTTCCTTGTTACAAAATAACAGTAGTCCAAGAAGACAGAAGTTAACAGGTGGTAAGATGCCACATACTACTTTAATGGAAGCCGTTATTGGGATGAGGACACAGCCCCCTGTAGGGAAGCAAGGACCTCAGCTCTGGGCAGGGCCCTTCAGAGTCATCAGTGTTAATTTTTCCATTTCTATAAGCATGGTGCCTCCCAAACAATCACATAAGGATTTGAGATTGTTAGAACTCAGTTTCATTGTTATCCACACAAACTAAAAGACTCATTATTCTTCTTAATGTGTATAATCAGATGAAGTAAATACCCACATTAACTGTATTAGAGAAATAAAAAAGGACCAGTGTTCTTTTGCTAAGCTATATTAAAAGCAAAGGAAGGGAAGGGGGTTTAGAAAAAGAATAAATGTTAAGGATCAGTTTAATCCTCTAGTCAAGTGGCTTTTTTTTTTCTTTCCAAAATACCGAGCTAAGGTTTTCTTGATTCTGTTTGACTCTCTGCATCTCAGGAGTGATGGGGACTGGGATTCCTGTCCCCAGGTTTTCCTTGTATAGCACCTGTGTGAGAAGAAAGCACGCAGAACAAAGAAAGAGAACAGTTACTTTCCCACAGCAGCGCTGGAGCCGAGGGGAGCAGGAGACGAGGGAGGAAGAGAGGGAATTAGAGGAAGTGAAACATCAAAGGTTTTAGATTCACCCTCGGTGAGCCTAAAGACAGCCCCAAAGCAAAGGAATGGAGGAAGAGCAGGGAAAACTAAGAAATAGGAAAGAAAATTGTGTTATTTTTGTTTTTGAACTCATCTCTGCAGCACCGAGCCAAGAGGGTCATAAAAGGCAGCAATTAGTCTTCCCCAGCTTGTTACGAGGAGGGAAGAAAATAGAAACAGATAGACAGAAACAAGACCAAGGAAGTTATTTTGATTTGAAAATGCTATTAATGAATAGGGATCGTTGGGTTTTACAAACATTGCATATTTAGAGATACGCACAAATCTTCTTTTGTTGACTTTCAAAAGAAGTCAAAGTATTTAATTTTTAGTTTGGGTGAACATACTGGGAAGAATTACGTCTAAGGCAAATGGAGAGCAATGACAAGATGCTAAAAAAAGAAACTTTAAAATATCTGTACCAATTGTAGTAGAGACATAGAAAGTTAAAAATAAGAAATGGGGCCAACGATAGGATCTTTGCACAATAATTGTTTTTTAAGCTTTAGGTTCAGAACAAATTTGCCAAAGCAGGATAAAGATGAATGCTCAGACAATGAGAATGTTAAATTTTTAAAAGCTAGAATGCAGTACTGGACACTTTTAAAAACTAAGCCAAAGAGTTATATGTGTATCCATGTTTAGCTAAAATGAGGAAATGGATTCATAGGAAATGGCAGCATTAAGTTGGGAACCACATGAGTAAAATTTTTAAATTGGGATAAGTTGATTAGATTTTTAAAACCTAGCCATTAATCTTTTAAAAAACATTTTTAAAAATAGTTAAAGGGATTTTTTTTTTTTAAATACCGAACTAAAGTTTTCTTGATTGAGTTTGACTCTCTCCATCTCTGGAGTGATGGGGATTGGAATCCCTTTTCCAACGTTTTCTTTATACGACACCTGTACAACACAAGAAAGCACCCAGAAAAAAACAAGAGCAGTCAAAGCAGCCCTTTCGTTTAGCCTACTATGAGGCTATAGACATCAAACAGGACAAGCAAATCCACTAGGTCAGTCTTCCTGTGCAGGCCCCGATCTGCATGAGAGTGTGTTTTATATTTCTTAGCTGGTGTGCCAGTGTATTTGATGTTCATCTTTTTACTCTAAAATCAAATATAAATGTTTATTTCCTATGTCAGGATTTAAGGGAAAAAATACAAATAGTTTCATAAGAGCACTAAAATGCTCAATGTACAATATAAAAATTATTTTAAAAATTAGGTTAGCTGGCCGGGTGTGGTGGCTCACACCTGAAATCCTAGCACTCTGGAAGGCCAACGCTTGAGTTCATGAGTTCCAGACCAGTCTGAGCAAAAGTAAGACCCTGTCTCTAAAAAAAATAGATAAACTGAGGCAAGAGGATTGGTTGAGCCTGAGTTGGAGGTTGCTGTGAGCTATGAAACCACAGTACTCTACACAGAGCAACAGCTTGAGACACTGTCTCAAAAAAAAAATTCAATTAGCAAATATTTATTCTTACACAGAATGTCTTACAGTAACAGATATTTAACCTCAGACCAAATCTATATGATATAACAAAATTGGTCTTTGTTAAATAAGTTCAAGTTATACAGATGGTCGAGTCTAAAAGCCAATATTTTAAAATATGGTATTGTTTATGTTTATTTTCCACAGTATCTAAGAGACTTTTGCACCACTGAACAATTTTGCCTAAATGCAACCTGAATAAAAATTAACACAAATAGCTACAGAAAAAAGAAGTTGCCCAGGACCATCAAGAGCATAAGCTTTCAAAAAGGTACAAACAATAAAATAGTCTAATATAGAAGAAAATAATTTAAAAATAATTTTTAAAATTGATGCAATATTATTATTACTTTGACAAAAAGTAATAATAATGTGATAAACCCACAGGGAAAACAATGAATATAACATTCCAAAAGACATTAACTTACACCGAAAATATAACAAAATTGAAGAATTATTAGTGAATAGTATTTAAAAACAAACAGAACAAAAAGACAGTGGGACCAAACAAAGTTACTGATCTAATTATGTGAAAGAATCAAACTTTTAGAAAATATTTAAACTGATGATTAAAAACATTTTGGATCAATCCCCAACTCACTCCACAAAAAAATCCAGCTAAGTTTTCCTAATGATATTTGATTCTCCATCTGAGGCATAAATGAGCCTAAGATTATTGCACAGAAGTTTCACAGACTATTTGTATCTTATAGAGTTTTTCAGCAACAATAATATTAATAAAAGAGAAAATAACATTAAATATAAACTCATGATCTGATTTGTGTATTTAAAAAAAATCAGAAGCCTTTGATTTCTATTTATGAGATGGCTTGCTTGAGACAAGAATTAAAATAAGATGGCTTTGGTCCCAATGTTGAATGATGTTGTTTCTCCGTGCTCCTGTTTACCTGAATCCAATCTACATTAACGTGACCTCTGCTCTCAAGCAAGGGCCACCATTTCTACATTTGGCTTCGAATACAGTATCTTTTCTTGGAATGCTAACCCGGAACTATGAAATAAAAAGAGTTCCAAGGACATAAGAGTTCTGGTGTTTGGTTTTTCTTTTTTAGAAATCAATTAATTTCAAATTCCCTGCAGTAACTTAAGATGAAGAGAGAAGGAAAGAAACCAATGAAAAATTTCAAGGGACTGATACAGAAAGTATAAAATGTTAGAATCATGTGGTAAGTAGGAGATCCAGAAATTGGAAAGATTCAGTTGGTGAGATAAGGGGGAAAAAAGATTTTGTTAAATTGATTATTATAAAGGAACAAATTTTGCTTTATAGAAATTATAATTTTTTTAATACGGAGTTAAGGGAGTTTTCTCCCAAATACCGAGCTAAAGTTCTCTTGATTGCGTTTGACTCGCTCCATCTCAGGAGTGACAGCTATGGGGGTCCCCTTGGTCAAATTCTCTTTGTACAATATCTGTGTGCACAAAACCAACAATCAAATCAGTCTCGGCCCATCTTTTAGGTACAATTAGCTTTTTTGTTGTTTTTACCCTGAAGTAAAATAGACCTAGGTAATCTTAAGAAATCGAGACACTGCCCATCTCCTTTAGTCCCACACAGTGTGAGTCTGTGGCTAAGTGGCATCAATACATACACAGCGCCAGGCCTAGGGCAGGAGCAGCTTGACTTACACAGGCCTTCTCTCAAAGACAGAGGA
>CAUYQV010008320.1:0-18602 GCA_963574575.1 Galagoides demidoff
TACGGTCTGAGAAGGTACATGCTATGAATTCAATTTTCTTGAGTTTGTGGAGACCTGTTTTGTAGCATAAAATATGATCACTCTTGGAGAATGTCTCATGTGCTGTTCAGAAGAATGTATATTCTATAGTTTAGGGGTAGAGTGTTCTGTAATGGTCTGTTAGGTCCGTTTGATTTAGAATTAACAGGAAAGCCATTGTTTATTTATTTTCTGATCCAATTATTTAGCAAGGTTTGACAGTGGGGTGTTCATGAATATTACTAGAGCTAAACAAAGAAGTAAGGAGCATCATCATAATAGCTGATGACATGAATACCCCACTCTTTAGTTCTTTGCTTAGTGATAGTAAAATTCACTCTATGTAACAGGGAGGTCCTGTGTTGGTCACATAATATGTAGGATTACTATGTCTTCTAGCTCCCTTTATCATTATATAATGTCTCTCCTTGTCTTTCTTTACCTTTGTTGGGTTAAAGTAAATTTTATCTGATATAGGAATAGCTACACCTGCTCACTTTTGATTTCCAATTGTGTGGAACACTTTTTCTCCATCATTTTACACTGAGCTGGTGTGCAACCTTGTGATGTGAATGTGTTTCCCAGAGACAGAAGGTACTTACTTTGTGTTTTTCTATCCATTTAGCCATCCTGTGTTTTTTAAGAGAAGCATTCAGTCCATTAGCATTAATTGGTAGCACTGATATCTGGGATGTTGGCCTTTTCATCCTGATGGACAGTAACTTGTTGCTTTATTTTTCCACTTATTCTATAGGAATTGTGAGTTTTTTGGGGGGACGGGGTTAGATAATTTTACACTAGTTGTATCTGTTATGGGGATTTGTGCATAATGTCGTTCTGAGGTCTGATCATGGCAAATACCCTCAGTGTTTGCTTGTCTGGAAAAGACTTAATTTCTCTGTCATTTATGAAACTTAGTTTTAAAGGATACAACATTCTTTTCTGACAGTTTTTCTGTTTAAGTCAATTGAAGATGGGACTCTCTGGTGGGTAAGATTTCTGCTGAGAATTTTGCAGTTAGCCTGATGGGTTTTCCTCTGTAGATTATTTGATGATTTCATCCTGCTATTTGTAGAATTTTCACCTTCATTCCAACTTTGGCCAAGTTGATTATCATATGTCTCCAGGATGAACTATTTGCTATGAATCTTGTTTTCAATGTTCATCTTGTATCTGTGTGGGAATCTGGGTCCCCTTTGCACAGATCTGCACTGAGGGTAGTTGACGTAAGAAAAAAACTCAGACTCAGTTATCTCAGATGAAATAACTGATGGGAACCTGTGCCAGCAAGTTTAGCACTGGGCCATTCTCCCACAGGTTTCGTCATTCAATCAAAAATCATAAAATAAATTGATAGTATAATGCATAAATTTAATTTGAGTTATTCAAAGCAAGGTGCCTTAAGTAATCATTAACAATCACAAGAAGGGAAACAAAGGAAGGGAAAATTATGCAGGCACACCATGCGATTACAACTTAAACTTTATAAATTGGGGATAAATTTTCCTAACTTGCTTTAGTAATATTTCTATCTATGCCTGGGAAGGACTCAGACAATAGTAATCTTTTGTTGCTAGACATTCTGTTCTCAGCCACCAGGTAACAATAGGGCTGTTTCTGGCCCAGGGAAAAGGCGGACATGGGATCTTGGACTATGATCAACAAGACTCCTAGAATCCTAGCCCTGAGCCTGCCAGGTGCCAGACATCCTGTGTAGACCACCAGGCCATTGCTAGCCTAGAGGTGTTTGAGGAACTTGGACTCGGTTTTCTTTACTGCAGCTCTATTGTGTTCTCTTGGGAGTGTTGCACTATTTAGTTTTTTTTCACATTGCTAGGGTTCTTCTCATGGTTTCTTCTCATCTGGATCCTCTTCTCCAGGCTCTGGGTTAGTAGGACTGATAGATACCTGTTCTCCTTTGCTGGGAACTCTTTTGAAACAGGTCTAGGAGTAACAGCTATTTAGGACTGGGGGGATCCTGAGTAAAGTGTTGGACATATGGAAAGTTCTAACATCCTAGCAATACTAGTGGGAACTTGGTGGTGGTGTCTTGGGATCCAGGACAATTCTGGATTCTCAGGGGTGAAGTTGTAGGCTTAGTAGGGACACTGGAGGTACAGAGAAAGAGCCTTAAACTCAGACACAATGAAAGCTTCAGAGCTGACTCTTGGGACCTCAGGGGCAGAGGTATCCTTTATGGAAGGCTGTTACATAAGTGTGGGGACTGCTTATGTCCAGTTGTGTAGGTAGGGGTTTAACTCAGTGGTACAGGGTCCATGTAGGCAGGCTAAAGCTGCTGATGAGCCAAGGTTGTCTCCCCATGCCCAGAACCACTGAGGAAGTTGCACCAAGCTTGTAAAGTACTGTCTGGTGGCATCTGGGGCTCCTCCTCTGTTTAGTTCTGTGCCAGGGTGCAGATGTGCTCAGCTCCCAGTTGCAGCACACAACATAGGGGAGCATCTGATCCCTCCCCAGCAGAGTGGAGGTGATGTAAAGGCTACTACTGGAAGGCTGGGTACCAAGTAGATATGGTTTTATACACCAAAATCATAATGAGGGAAACAGCGGCAGAAACCTAGGTTTTGAAAACCCCAGATCTCTGCTCCTCCTGCTATCTGACAGAATATCTCTGCACAGACTGTGAGTAGCACCCTGATCAGTCCAGACATTTGCAGTGCAAGGAGACCACAAACAAATCTATATGCCTACAATTTTGTTTCTGTTCTCTTAGTTCACTTCTATGCTGCTGTCGTCACCTTTTCTCAGAAGTGTGAATTAGATTGGGACCTCAGGCTTAATCTCTGAAATAGTGGGTAATGTAAGAACCAACCATGTCCTGTTTGATTGTGTTGGTTGATGCCGTGTTGAGCTGTAAAGTTATTCTCCCTCTCAGTGGCTTATGCTTTCAGGAAAGAGTTAACTGCACAGTTATTCATTTGTACCTGGAATAAACTCAACATAAAGCAAAACATGCATATACCAGAGAATTAAGAGGAAATGGGAAAGTTCCTGGAATCATACAAGCTTTCAAGTTCAACTAGGAAGAAACAGAACTCCTGAACAGATAAATAATGAACAGTGAGATAAAAAAGAAAAAAAAATTAAAAAGATCTTGGCCAGTTGAATTCACAGCCAAAGTTTATCAGATCTACAACGAAGAGCTGATACTCATCATACAGAAATTATTCCGTAATTTTAGGGAGAAGGGTATCCTCCCCAATTAATTCTATAATGCCAATATAATCTTGATATCAAAGCCAGGGAAGGACACACACAAAAAAATGTAATGCTATAGACTAATATTCCTTATGTATTAGTAGATAAAAAGTCTCCAACATAATACCAGCAAACTGAAGTTGAAAGCACACGAAAAGAATAATCTACCAGAACCAAGTGGGCTTCATCATAGGGATACAAGGATGGTTCTACATATCTAAATAAATAAATTTGATTCACTACATAAAACAAAAGCAAAAAAACTATAAGATCAACACAGTAGATTCAGAAGAAGCATTCAACAATATCCAGCACTCTTTCATGGTAAAAACCCTCAACAAACTAGTCATAGATGGAATGTATCTCAGATTTCAAAAAGACATATATGACAAACCCACAGCCTATACTGACTGGGAAAAGTTTAAAATGTACTCACTAAGAAATGGAACAAGACAAGGATGCCCACTATCACCCGTTTTGTTCAACATAGTGATAGAACCCTAGCCAGAGCAATCAGGCAAGAAAAAGAAATAACTTATACTCAGATCAAGAAAGTAGAGAAACTATCACTTTCACTGACATTATTACCATATAGAAAACCCCAAAAATTCTAAGAAGAGTCACCTGGAATTAATAAATAAATTCAGCCAAGTTTCATGATACAAAATCAATGTACATAAATCAGTAGCATTTCTGTACACCAGTAACAGTCAATACGAGAGTGAAATCAAAGACACAGTATCACGTGCAATAGCTACAAAGAAGACAAAATACCTTGAAATATACTTAACCAAGGAAGAAAAAGATCTCTACAGGGAGAACAGCAAAACTCTGAGGATAGAAATCACAGAGGATACATACAAATAGAAAATATATCATGCTCAGGGGTAAGTATAATCAACATTGTTAAAATGTCTCTACTACCCAAAATGACTTACAAATTCAATGCAATCTCCATAAAATTACCAATATCATACTTCACAGATCTAAAAAAAAAAATTCTACACTTTATTTCTAACCAGAAGAAGAGAGGTCAAATTGTCAGAGCTACCTTAAGCAAAAAGAATAAATCAGGAGGCATCACATTACCAGGCTACAAGGCTGAAGTACTAAAACAGCATGATATTTGTACAAAAATAGAGACATAGATTAATGTAACAGAACAGAGAACCTAAATATAAAACCATCTACTTACAACCAACTGATCTTTGGCAAAGCAGACAGCAGTGTACACCAGTGAAAATAATTCCTATTTAATAAATGGTGCTGGAAAATTGGATTGCCACATGCAGAAGAATGAAACGGGATTCCTACTTCTCCCTACTCACAAGAATCAATTCATCATGGATAAAAGACTTAAATTTAAATGATATCATAAGAATTCTAGAGAAAAATGTGGAAAAAATTTTTCTAGATATCAGCCTAGACAAAGAATTTATTACTAAGACCCAATGACAATCATGACAACAAAAATTAATAAGTGATTTTTGAATAAGCTAAAAAGGTTCTACATAGCTAAGGAAACAATCAACAGAGAAAATATACAACCTGCAGAATGGAAGAAATACTCACAAGCTGTGCATCTAAAGGTCTAATATCCAGAACTTACAAATGACACAAGCAAATCAGCAAAAAGAAAAACTATTAAAAGTAGACAAAAGGGCTCAGCGCCTGTGGCTCAAGTGGCTAAGGTGCCATCCACATACATCTTAGGTGGCGGGTTCAAATCCAGCCCAGGCCCACCAAACAACAATGACAGCTGCAACCAAAAAATAGCCAGGCGTTGTGGCGGGCACCTGTGGTCCCAGCTACTTGGGAGGCTGAGGCAGGAGACTCACTTGAGCCCAGGAGTTGGAGGTTGCTGTGAGCTGAGATGCCACAGCACTCTACCCAGGGGGAAAGCTTGAGGCTCTGTCTCAAAAAAAAAAAAAAAAGTAGACAAAAGATATAAACAAAGCCCTCTCAAAACAAGAAAGACAAATGGTCAATAAACATGATAAATGATCATGCCATTAATCATCATCGAACCACAAATTAAAACCGTAATTCTCTATTACCTTTCTCCAGGTAGAGTGGCTTGTATTAAAAAGTTTAAAATCACTGGACACTGTGGATGCAAACAGATGGGAACATTCATACACTATTGGTAAGAATGCAAATTATTACAACTCTGATGGAAAATAGTATAAAGATTCCTCAAATCACTAAAAACAGTACCATTCAAAACATCAATCCCACTATTGGGTATCTACCCAAAGGAAAAGAAGACTTCATCAAAAGACACCTACACTTGAATGTTTGTTGCAGCACAATTCACAACTGCAAAGATGTGGAATCAATCCAGATGCACAACATTTTAATAGAGGATTAATAAAATGCAGTAAATGTGTGCCATGGAGTATTACTCAGCCCTTTAAAGAAGATGATTAATGTCCTTTACAACAAGCTAGAAGGAACAGGAGACCATTATCCTATGTGAAGTATCTCAAGAATGGAAAAGGAAATATGGGTACTGACCACTAAATTGAGACTAACTATTGAACACGTGCACGGTGGGGGGGGGCGGGCAGGGGAGGGGAGTGAAACTCAGTCGGAATCAAGCAGAGTTGGAGGGAGAATGGTAGGACCACAAACCTACGTAAGGATACAATGAACACTATTGGAGTGAGAGCAAACCTGTAGCAGGGATTCATATATAGGTTACCCATGTAAACTAGATCATTTATACCCCCTTAATATTTAAAAAAGTAGAACACATATATGAATTCTACATTTAAAAATTTCCTTTAGAAATTCAAATTTATCTGAATAAGGGAAATAGAAATGTTAAATCACACTTAGGCATTCATGAGTTGAAAAATAAAGACATAAAGTACTTATTTGTTACAGTTTTTCTTTTGTTTAATTGATCAATACTAAGATGATATAGCGTTTGTCTTCATCACTGTTAATACTCTCTCCAGTGAGAATATTTCCATGATCATTAAGTTATTTGAGGTAAATAAAGCAGAAGAAAATAGAGGAGACAGAATTTCACTAAGTTTATTATACTTCTTAACATTTATGTTTATCGTACCAAATTCATCTTTCCATACCCTTTGAAAGCTGAAACTTTATCCAAGGTGTTTGTACATGTCTCATAATTACCTCTAATTCTACCTACTTCCTTCCCCTGCTCTAAATTGTTTATGTACTATCTCAATTCTAAGACTTTTATCTGTCTCAGTCTTTCTCAATCAAGATATAAAACAGGTGTGTCGAACCGATAGGCTGCATTTGACCCGGGTTGGCTATGAATGTGGCTCAAAACAAGACTGTAAACTTAGCCAAAACTTCATATTCTTTTTGTGATTTTTGTAGTGGAACTTGATTGTGTGGTTCTCAAGCATGAATTTTGTCGATGATAATATCATGTTGAAATGTCGTGTAAAATATACATACTTTCTCTCTTGCTATTTGTACATACATGTGGCTTCAGTTCTGTGGTGGTGTGTGGCCTCCAAGGTGTTACCTTCCAAGCACAATCAAATTGACATCATCAGACATAACATGTGCCCATGGTGACTAAGCTAGGCAGCAATTATCAATAATATTTCACCTACCATTGCAACATTAGGCATTTAATGTTTTTTAGAAGTCAGGTAAGCATTTTTATTTGATTATTGAGGCTACTTCCACCTTTTGGTGGTATCTCATGTATTGCCCATGGCACTTTGAAGTCAGCCCCAACCTCACTCTGCATCAGCAGTCAAGAGGTGGAAGGGCCTAAATCCTGCTTTCTATTTTCATAATATAAGTAAACATGGTCCCTTATCTATTATTTTTTTAATCCCAACATGGCTTCTATGTCATCCCAAAAGAAAACATCCACAAAAGAAAAATTATGAATGAAGGAAGATTGTTCATTGAAAAGTGGCCAGATAACTACTTTTTTGTCAAGGCAAAAAGTAGGGCATGCTGCTTAATTTGTAGGGGATTTGTGCAAGTTTTCAAAGACAATAATCTGAAAAGGCATTTTAAGCAAAAACATGCTGCCAGATTCCATGCGTATGAAGTGCTATGTTGTAAGGACAAAATAGCGGAACTGAAAAAGTATCTTCTTGACAAAAATTTCTTTTTAAGTTGCAACTCAGATTTCATTGTAAAAGCTAGTTGTGTGGTAGAATAATTAATAGAAAAAAATCAAAACCAGACATCCTGCCTCTTACATAACTTCCTTTGGATATTCCTCCACTATAAACACTGATTCTTCAGTTCATTTTACTGCCCTTTGTCATCCCATCTTCATGCCATTTCACCTACTCCTTTCTTCTCCATCACTTCAATTCTGTGAACTCCCCGGGAACTTAAAATTCTTTGGTTTGCATTTTGCAGAGTAATAAATCTCTCCCTAGTTTCTATTGATAAATTCTTTTCAAAACACACTTTTGCATATTGAAATATATTGAGAAGCTCTGAAAAAGAATAGATTTTCATTGAATAAATCCTACTTTTGCATTAATTATTTTGCAACATAAGAAATGAAAAAATTCAGTGGAAGTCAGGCAGAGAGGGACTTCATGTGGAATTGGGCACTTACAAAATCATATCAAGGGGTGGAGAAATGGACTAGCGGCCTAGCTTTAGGAATGACTGAGAAATGTACTTTACCAGGTAACTACTACCTCTGAGTATAATGCTGGAACTGTTGAGTAGAAGACCACAGGGGTTCTTATAATTTTAAGTTATCCAACTGCAGTCAGAAGAAACTGTGCGTATTGCCTCTGGTGCATCATCCCTGTTTCTTGACAAGCATATATTGTTAATAGGTATTGGAACATGAAATCCTACCGCTACTCTGCTTCAATTGCCTCTCAACATACAGAAAGGCTGCGGATAAACACCATAATTCTTGCAGTGACACAATGTTGTCAAAGGTTTGTTTGCAAGAAGAAAACAGCAATAGTAAAAAGATGGTTCCACTTTTTTTTCTGCCCTCCAAAATTGCATAAGAACATCTAACTGGTGGGCTCTAATTCATGCCTAGAAGCCTGCCATGAGGAAGTCATATAAATGCTATTCTGGTTTCCTAGTCTATGCCGTATAGAAAAAGGCACTAAAGGAAAGCTAAAGGGGAAGCCAGTCAAACTAAATTATTCCTTTGATTGTTCAAATCCAAATGTGCCCTTCGACATTTACTTAAATCCCAAACTGCAACCAAAATAACATCTTATCAACTGTGCTGAGAAATGATGCGCCATCAAATGAAAACATTCACCACTTCCCCCAACATCAGCTTCATGAAGCTCCTACAATCAGCAGATTCACCCCCTGGGTGTTGTGTGTCCTGTTCAGGCACAATAATGTCTTTATTATCCACTTACTTAAAAAATTATTAATTTAACTACCATAAATACACAGCATTTAAAGCCACTGGGGGGGAAGAAATTGTTAAACATAAATATCAGAACAAAAGGAGAGAGAAGTAAAATAAAGGAAGGAAGGAAACAGAGCAAGGAGGAAGCAAGGCTGTGCATAGAAGGCCTCAGTTTTGTAGAGACCTTGAAGTCACAGCCTGGAGTTGGTCTTCGTAGCATTGTTTTTTCCTCTACTTTGTTTCTCTCTACTGAGAAAGAAACCAAGTGTTTTACATGACCTAATTCTTCATTCTTAAGAAGCATGAGCACTTGGGGTCCTCCCTGACTACACCCTGATAGTTTTCTCTTAAATGTATCACCAGATATGAACAAGGGAGAGGTTTCTCATAAATTCACTCAATGAATATGAGTGATGATCCTTCCCCCGTAGCAGTAATCATATTTATTCTGGATAACTAGAAGAAATCACCCCAGGGCCAGCCATGGTGGCTCATACTGTAATCCCCAAACTTTGGGAGATCAACCCAAGAGGGTGACTTGAGGCCAGGAGTCCTAGCCACATAGCAAGACCTTGAAACTACAAAAATAATTAAAATCTTCCAAGTGTGGTAGTGCACACATGTGGTCCCAGCTACTCAGGAGGGTAAGGTAGGAGATCACTTAAGCCCAGGAGCTCCAGGCTGTGTTATGGTACTATCATGCCATCGCACTCTAGCCAGGATGAAAGAGGAAGACTTTGTCTAAAATGAAAGAAAGAAAGAAAGAATAAAAGGAAGTGATCTCATGGCTTGGCGCCTGTGTCTCAATCAGCTAAGGCGCCAGCCACGTACACCTAAGGTGGCAGGTTCATATCCCCAGCCTGGCCCACCAAACAACAATGATGGCTGCAACCAAAAAATGGCCGGGCGTTGTGGTGGGCGCCTGTAGTCCCAGCTACTTGGGAGGCGGAGGCAGGAGACTCGCTTGAGCCCAGGAGTTGGAGGTTGCTATGAGCTGTGATGCCATGGCACTCTACTCAGGGGGATAGCTTGAGGCTCCGTCTCAAAAAATAAAAATAAAAATAAAAATAAAATGCCTCAATGCTCAATGGACCAAAAAAAAAATTATATATATATATATATATATATATGTATGTATCTTCAAGATTTCCTTTATCATCTGGTAAAGAAAAAAGTCACTGGAAGCCAGTTCAGGTAAGTAGTGAGGGTCTTCAAATATGGTTATTTGTTTATTGGCTAAAAACTCCCTCACAGACTGTGCTATATGAGTTCTTCTGTGATCATTTTTGCATACACCTTTCCCATGCTAAGATTTTCGGTTAAAATCTTCCTAACTTTTCCTTTATCGATGTTTACTTGGTCTAGTATCCTTCTCACCATCAGCCAATGATTTTCATGCACAAGTAGATGAAGTTTTCCAATGTTTTCATCAGTTCTGCTCATTACTGGCCACCCAACCTCTCTTCATCAGTGATGCTTTTTCTCGCCTCAGAAAACCATTTAATCTATTTGTACACTGCCATTTTCTTTTCTTTTTTTTGAGACAGAGTGTCACTCTGTTGCCCCCCCCATAGAGTGCCATGGGATCATGGCTCACAGCAACCTTAAACTCCCGGGCTCAAGTGATTCTCTTACCTCAGCCTCCTGAGTAGCTGGAACTAAAGGTGCCTGCCATGCCTGGCTACTTTTAGAGATGGGGGTCTCACTCTAACTCAGGCTAGTCTCGAACTTGTGAGCTCAAGTGATCTGTCCGCCTTGGCCTCCCAGAGTGCTGGGATCACAGGTGTGAGCCACGGCACCTGGCCACACTGCCATTTTCTGCATAGCATTATCCCCATAAACTTGGAGTCACATGTCCCTGATTTCACTTCCACTCTTGCCAAGTTTAATAAGAAATTTAATATTTGTTCATTGCTGTAATTCAAGCCTCAACATCTCATGACAGCACACAAAACCACATAACAATAATGAATGCCACTCAGCAAGACATGCCACACATTGACGTGAACACAGCTGTGAAATACTGACATACCAAGGTTATGAAATCTTACGGAGCAGTTTGTACAGTGCTGCCAACATAAGCACAATGGCGGCAAGTTCACAAACTTAACTGTCAGATCTTTATGGTCTGGCTTCTTTTACTGAGCATAATTTTTTTTAGGTTCATCCACATCGTAGCATGTGTCAGAGCTTCATTCTTTTTTATAACTGAATAATATTTCATCATATGGTAAGTCCACATGCTGTTTATCCATTCATGTGTTGTTTGACATTTGGATCATATCTACTTTTGGCCTATGAATAACGCTTCCATGAATATTCTCATACAGGTTTCTGTGTGGATGTAGGTTTTCAGTTCTTTTGGGTATACACTAGGAGTAGAATTGCTAGGTCTATGTTTAACCTTTTGGGTATCCTTTCTGATAATTTTATTTTTTTAGAAATGAGGTCTTGCTCTGTCTTCCAGGCTGGAGTACAATGGTGTGATTATAGCTTACAGTAACCCCTAAACTCCTGGGCTCAAGGGATCCTCCTGCCTTAGTCTTCCTGAGTAGCTAGAACTACAGGCTCCTACCACCACACCCAGCTAATTTATTTTTTGTAGAGACAGGGTCATTACTATGTTACCCAGGATGGTGTTGAACTCCTGGCTTCAAGCAATCTTCTCACCTTGGCCTCTCAAACTGGTGAGATTACAAGTATGAGCCATTATTCCCAGATCTCATCTGATAATTTTAATCTATTGATTAGAGTTTTTATTCCATTTATATCTAATGTAATTACTGACATATTTGGATTTAAATATACAAATCTTTTTTTTCTTTACTGTTTTCTCTACTTAATTTTTTTTTTTTTTATGGTTTGGGATTCATTGAGGGTACAAAGAATTAGGTTACACTGATAGCATTTGTTAGATAAAGTCCCTCTTATAATTGTGTCCCACACCCAAGAGGTATGCCATATACCACGACCCCCATTCCCCTCCCTCCTCTCCTCTTCTCGCTCCCTCATTTCCCTATCCCACTCCTTGTATTAGTTCTTCTATTGCCTTCATATTAGAATTGAGTACACTGGATTCTTATTTCTCCATTCTTGTGGTGCTTTACAAGAAGAATGTGTTCCATCTCTATCCAGGTTAATACAAAAGATATAAAGTTCCCATCTTTTTAATGGCTGAATAGTATTCCATGGTATACATATACCATAGCTTGTTAATACATTTGGCATAGGTTGTTTCCACATTTGGCAATTATAAACTGAGCTGTGACAAACAGTCTAGTGCAAATGTTCTTATGATAAAAGGATTTTTTTTTCTTCTGGGTAGATGCCTAGTAATGGGATTGCAAGATCAAATGGGAGGTCTAAGTTGAGTTGAGGATTCTCCATATTTCCTTCCAAAAAGGTTGTATTAGTTTGCAGTCCTATCAGCAATATAACAGTGTTCCTTTCTCTCCACATCCATGCCAGCATCTGCAGCTTTGAGAATTTGTGGTGTGCGCCATTCTCACTGGTGTTAGGTGATATCTCAGGGTAGTTTTGATTTGCAGTTCTCTGATGAAAATCTACAATCTTATTCAGGGGTATCTATTTATCTCTATGTTCCTTACTCATAAGCTTAAGGAATTATTTATCCTTTATGTCCCATGCTCTCCTCCCAATTTTTATCTTGTCACATTATTATTATTTTTTCTTTCTTTCTTTCTTTTCTTTTCTTTTCTTATTTTTTTTTTTTTGAGACAGAGCCTCAAGCTGTTGCCCTGGGTAGAATGCCCTGGCATCATAGCACACAGCAACCTCCAACTCTTGGGCTCAAGCTATCCTCTTGCCTCAGTTTTTCTATTTTTGGTAAAGATGGGGTCTCACTTTTTGCTCAGGCTGGCCTCAAACTTGTGAGCTCAAGCAATCCAACCCCACCTCAGCCTCCCAGAGTGCTAGGATTACAGGCATGAGCCACTGTGCCCAGCCTGTCACATTATTTTTTTCATTCTTCTATTTTTTCCTTTATTAGCTTAAAAGACTCGGTGCATGTTGAATGAGAAATGCCAGTCTATGGGACTAGGTGAAGAAGAGCAACCAAATGAGTTTGAAAAAGAAGTACTAGTGACAGAGAAGAGCTAGAAGAGGAGGCAGCTACTGGAATAGACATAGGAAGGCTGGTGTTTGCAGGAGTAAAGGCAACAAGAAGTGTGGCAGAGCAGTCGAAGAAGAGACAGATTAACAATTAGTAGTTGCTTTAGCTTGGGGTGTCTAGTAGGAATGGGAGCAGGGAGAGCACATTCTAGGGTTACATGGGCAGGGGCATCTGTGGACTGTGGCTGCTGACTGCACGTCCAAGATGGTTCCTTGAGTAGCAGGTGGGCATGAGCCACTCCTTCCCCCCAGAAGAATAGTGGAGACACTCTAGGGCTTGTTGAGTTTCAGGTGCCTGAAGGACATTCATGAGATGACACTAAGTAAACAGTTGGAGCTCAGAGAAGCATGTAGGATGCAGATATGGATTTAGGGGGGGTGTCATAGATGAAACTGATAATGTGGAATTCTTCAGAGATAAGACCCATTCCAGTTCCCTTTCTCCAAATCTCCAGCTTTGTTTCTAAGGCCAGACCCACCTTCCCTATGTTAGACTTGATGCTGATGCCCCTAACAAAGGCATCTCCAGAGGTTATGGGCTTTTCCCCAGTAAGCATTTTGAAAATGGAAGACTTCCCAGCTCCATTGAGGCCAAGAAGTCCAAAGCATTCTTGTGCTTGCACGGTGAAGGATACTTCATTCACAGCCAGCAGGGGTACCTTCTTGACATAGATCTGAGATATGAAAGACAGGAGACACAGTGAGGAGCTGGTGGTCAGCAGTAGTCCTGGACCTGTACTGTGTTCACTGCACAGCACTCTAGGATAGGTCTGTGCTGCCTTTGTGCCCAGGCTGCCCCTCCTGCACACAGGCCCTGGGCTGGGACCTACCTTCTCTCAGCTGCTACTTTCTTTCTTTTCTTTCTTTCTTTCTTTTTTTTTTTTTAAAAGACAGAGTCTCACTTTGTTGCCCTGGGTAGAATACTGTGGTGTCATGGCTCACAGCAACTTTCAGCTCTTGGGCTTAGGCAATTCTCTTGCCTCAGCCTCCAGAGTAGCTGGGACTACAGGCGCATGCCACAATTCCTGGCTATTTTTTTGCTGCAGTTTGGCCAGGGCCAGGTTCGAATCTTCCACCCTTGGTATATGGGTCCGGCACCCTACTCCCTGAGCCACAGGCGCCACCCTCAGCTGCTAATTTCAACATGAGTAGTTAGGCTTTCTCTCTTCTAACTTGCATATTGGAAACTTAGTTCTCTAAAATAAGGCTTTTCTCTTCTATCCCTATAGTAAACAAAATCTTTTTGATGTTTGTCTGATGGTCTTCTTTGTTTTTAACCACCAGTAACTATAGGGAAACAATACAACTAACAAACCAAGTTCCTGGATATTTGAAAGGTTTCTCAATAGAATTCTCTCTGAAGCAATGAGGGAGTCTGAGGAAACCTGGTTTGAGCTTTCTGAGATTTTCCCTTACCTTGGCTCTTCTGAAAATTGTCTTCTAGATCCAGAGAGATTCAACCAATCATGTTTGACTTTTTAGCCCTACCTGCTTCTTGGGGTTCATGGCTCTGGTTCCCTCCCATCCCAGGTCTTCCATTCTTCTAGGGACCATAGCCCAGAAAACACAGGGCTGAGTGGCTGACGTCTATCTCTGGGGACATACATGAACTCAGATGTGATTCATTCACACAGACGAACCTCACACTGAGTCAGCCACCAGGACTCCAAGCCCATAGGCAAGGCTGTGTCCACCAAATTGTCAAATTTGTAGCAAAGGCCCCTAGAGAATAATGTTCTTGACTTTTAAAAGCCAAGTTGACTTTACCTTTGATATTTTTTTAACAACTAGTGGATTTTTCTCATACAACTTTCTCAAATAAGTCTGGATAGTTTTTGCCTCTTCTTTCACATCTTGGTCTTCAGGTATTAGTGTTACTTTGCGCAACACTGCCTATATTTCCAGAATAAGGAGGGAAAATGTAACTGTTTTGAAAGAGGAGAAAGCAGAGGTTAAGGGGAACCACAAAAACCACCTCCCTAGGAAGACCACCTCCCTTGGTTCTTGTTCACACACTCCTACCCCTATCTCAGGAGTGCCTACAGGTATACAAGGCTGAAGTCATATAGACATGACAATGATATGGGAGATGGGGAGATTTCACATACAGTGACTTTTGAGGAAAACTATTCAGACTGAATAGTTTTCAGACTGAATGTGGCAAAATATAACAAAAGGCCGTTTTCTACAAAGTTTCCTTGGGTGGCCTTGGACTCTAGAAGATATTCTGACTAAGAGTTAAATAGACCCTTCTCCTGCCTGGCTCATGGATGACTATGGGGAAGAGATGTTCCAGAAGGTGACTGGTTTTAGGAAACCCAGAGTCTGACAAGCAGGCCCTTAAGGCACCCAGGTGACTAGCATTATGGATCAGGGTAACAGGGGCTAAGCTAGGGCCATCTTCTCTCTCTGGGTGCCCCTGGGCATAGCTGTCATTGCCATAAGACTAGACCAGATGGTCTCCAGGCTCCTTCTGGTGCTGAAGAATCCAGGCAGTTACAGACCACAGGAAGGAAGATATGAAGTCTGGTCCTTGACCTGTCCTTAGAATATTTAAACTCTGATACACTCACCAAATTTTTCTTTGTGCAGAAGTAAGCAAACCTGGTTTTCAGTTTCCAGAACATATTGGTTTCAATAAAGAAAAGCAGGATCATATATATGGGTCCTGAGATAGCCAAGGCTGTTAGGTACTTCCCTATCCCTAGAGACTCCCAGGCATAGATGTTCTTTTGGACCACATATCCTTCTGCTAAAATAGGATAAACAGAAGTGATCAATATCTGAAGATTGAAGTTATTAATCTTCAAAGCTATTCCTTACCTTTATGCAAAGAAGATAATTCCTATTACAATAAAAAACACTTAACATTACCCCATGATTGCGTTAATGTACACAGCTATGATTTAATAATAAAAAAAAAGAACACTTAATAGAAGCATTATTGTCATTAGTGCTATCACCATGGCCCTGCAAATAGTCAGCATGACTATTTTGTTTTCCTTGTGCTGTAAAAATAATGTAATAAAAGACTTTCCTCATGTTATATACAACAAACATATATAAATTTTCTTTGTCAATTAAAACATGAAATAAAATAAATAAAAGGTTTTTCTTTATCCACACGACAGTTATTTGAAATTAAAAATATTTATATGTTTATTTCTTCTACCAATCATTAATCACCCTGCAATTTCAAATGACCACTAATGTAAAAAACACTTAAAGGCGTATTTTATCTGTTGTATCTTAAAATTTTTTCTTTGAAATCTGTATTTTAAAATTATAAAATAAATTAATGCTCATTTGAAAAAAGAGACATGGGCCAGGTGCAGTGGCCCATATCTGTAATCCTAGCATTCTGGGAGGCCGAGGCAGGTGGATGACTTGAGCTCACGAGTTTAAGACCAGCCTGAGCAAAAAGTGAAACCCCATCTCTACTAGAAATAGAAAAACTAGCTGGGTGTTGTGGTAGGCGCCTGTAATTCCAGCTACTCAGGAGGCGGAGTTTGCTTGAGCCCAGAAGTTTGAGGTTGCTGTGAGCTATGTGCCTCTACCCAGGGCGACAGAGTGAGACTCTCAAAAACAAAAACAAACAAACAAAAAAAGATACATGAACTAGAAAACACAGGTACTGCTACAGTTTTGTGCATAATTCTTTCATATTTTCTAGATATTATCTTCTAAAATAAAAATAGAATTTAAAAAATAAGCCAGGCACAGTAGTTCATACCTGTAATCCTAGCACTCTAGGAGGCTCAGGCAGCAGAATCCCTTGCACACAGGAGTTCAAGACCAACCTGAGCAAGAGTGAGACCCTGTCTCTAATAAAAATAGAAAAAAATTAGTCGGGCATTGTGTCAGGTGCCTGTAGTCCCAGCTACTAGGGAGGCTGAGGCAGGAAGATCTCATGGAAAGGTGACTACAATCACTAATAATGTATTATATATTTCCAAATAACAAGAAAATAAATTTAAAATGTCTCATCTTAAAAAATGATAGGTAAATAAGATGTTAATAGGCTTGATTTTAAAAAATTAACCTGGATTAATCATTTCACATTGTATAGCAGAATATAACACTGTTCCCCATAAATGCATATAAATATGATTTGTCAATCCAAAATATTAATCTTAAAAAGTCTACTTTTATGGACATCTTTTTTATTTCTTTCTCTTTTTTTTTGAGACAGAGCCTCAAGCTATCCCCCTGGGTAGAGTGCTGTGACATAACAGCTCACAGCAACCTCCAACTCCTGGGCTCAAGCAAGTCTCCTGCCTCAGCCTCTCAAGTAGCTGGGACCACAGGCGCCCGCCACAACGCCTGGCTATTTTTTGGTTGCAGCCGTCATTGTTGTTTTTGGCGGGCCCAGGCTGGATTCGAACCTACCACCTTAGGTGTATGTGGCTGGTGCCTTAGCCACTTGAGCCATAGGCGCTGAGACTATTTCTTTTTTCTGTAGCAAAATGTGATGTTATTAAATTAAGATTTTTTTTTCCCCTGGGACAAGAGTCCACTCTGTTGCCCAGGATACCAGGCTAGAGTGCCATGGCATTAGTCTAGCTCATAGCAATCTCAAATTCCTGGGTTCAGGTGATCCTCCTGCCTCAGCCTCTCAAGTAGCTCAGACTACAGGCACCCACCACAATACCCAGCTAATTTTTCTGTTTTTTAATAGAGATGTGGGATCTTGCTCTTGCTTAAGCTGGTCTTGAACTCCTGAACTCAAGGGATCCTCCTACCCTGGCCTTTGGGATTTTGTAATCCCAAAGAGCTAGGATTACAGGCATGAGCCACCTCATCCCTATGAACGTCTTAATGAAAATAAAAATATGACATATCAAAATTGTGAGAAACAGCTAAAATAGTTCAGCTGAAAGAGTCCATGGTATACATGAACATGTATACCATTAAATGCTTACATTAGAAAAGGAAGTTCTTGGCTAGGCATGGTGGCTCATACCTGTAATCCTAGTACTTTGGGAGGCCAAGATGAGGACATCACTTGACACCAGGAGTTTGAGATCAGCCTGAACAATACAGTGATACCCTGTCTCTACAAAAATTAGAAAAATTAGCCAGGTATTGTTGCAGGTACCTATAGTCCCAGCTACTCAGACTGCAGAGATAGGAGGATCACTTGAGGAGTTTAAGGTTGCTGTGAGTGAAGCTGACACCACTGCACCCTAGCCTGGATAACAGAGATTCTTAGGCGGTGCCTGTGGTGCTCAGTGGGTAGGGTGCTGGTCCCATATACAGAGGGTGGTGGGTTCAAACCCAGCCCCGGCCAAACTGTAACAAAAAAATAGCTGGGCATTGTGGCGGGTGCTTGTAATCCCAGCTACTCGGGAGGCTAAGGCAAGAGAATCGCCTAAATCCAGGAGTTGGAGGTTGCTGTGAGCTGTGTGACACCACCGCACTCTATTGAGGGCAACAAAGTGAAACTCTGTCTCTAAAAATAAATAAATAACAAGAACTTTCCAGCAATTCTTTCTCAAAAGAAAAGAAGAAAAGGATCAGCACCTGTGGTTCAACAGCTAGGGCGCCAGCAACATACTCTGGAGCTGGCAGGTTTGAACCCAGCCTGGGCCCACCAAACAACAATGACAACTGCAACAAAAAAATAGCCAGGCTTTGTGGCGGGTGCCTGTAGTCCCAGCTACTTGGGAGGGTGAAGCAAGAGAATTGCTTAAGCCCAAGATTTTGAGGTTGCTGTGAGTTGTGACACCAGGGTACTCCTCTTCCCAGGGCGACAGAGAGAGAAAGAAAGAAAAGAAAGTTATCAAATTGGCTCGGTGCCCTTAGCACAATGGTTACAGCATGAGCCACATACACCAAGGGTGGCAGGTTCAAACCTGGCCCAGGCCAGCTAAACAACAAA
>CAUYQV010008323.1:0-15423 GCA_963574575.1 Galagoides demidoff
CTACTTGGGAGGCGGAGGCAGGAGACTCGCTTGAGCCCAGGAGTTGGAGGTTGCTATGAGCTGTGATGCCATGGCACTCTACCCAGGGGGACAGCTTGAGGCTCCATCTCAAAAAAAAAATAAAAAATAAAAAATAAATGAAATTCAGGAAATAACAAAACAAATCTCTGGTGATAAGAAATTACAACAGTGAAAAAAAAAAGAAAAAAAGAAAAGAAATTAGAGCAGTGGTAAGGCTGGGCATGATGACCCACACCTATAATCCTAGCACTCTGGGAGGCCAAGGCTCCAAGGTTGGTGGACTGCCTGAGCTCACTGGTTCAAGACCAACCTAAGCCAGAGCAAGACCCCATCTTTAAAAATAGCTGGGTGTTGTGGCAGGCACCTGTAGTCCCAGCTACTTTGGAGGCTGAGGCAAGAGAATGGCTTGAGCCCAAGAGTTTGAGTTTGCTGTGAGCTATGACACCACAGCACTTTACCCCAGGGCGACAAAGTAAGACTCTGTCTCAAAAACAAAAACAAACAAAAAACCAAAAAGCAGTGGTGACCTCTAGTGGAAACTGCTGGAGTGATGGGATCATTCCATATCTTGCTTTACATGTTCATTACAGGGATGTATACATTTGTTTAAACTTATTGAACTGTATACTTAAAATCTGTGCATTTTGCCAAATATAAATAAAATCTCGGACATACAAACAACTTTGTCTCATTGTCTTTGAGGGGAAGAGATTTTCCCACTCTTCTTCACTATAGAGAAGTAGATGACTGAGGGCTCCCAGGAAGCAGCTGAATGTAAAAGAAAGCACCCGGGCTTGGAGTCAGTCTCTGGTTCTGATTCTATTCTGCCATTACTATTGTGACCTTGGACGTGCTGATCTGCAGCTTCCTGATCTTTAAAATGGGCTGGGGGTCATTGTCATAGTTAAATGAGTTTAATACAGCAAATTGCCTACCATGTAGCTAGCACCCAAGCACCTCCCCCTACAAGAAATCTTCCCTGACTTCCTCAGATCTCATCGGGTGCCTTCTTCATGTCTAAACACCAGCCCCCCTACACGTGTAATTCAAAGCTGTGTTCAACAACAGTGCAAATCTGACAGTCACAGAACTTTGTGGGTGTTTACTAAATAGTCTAACTGCAAATACAGAATCTGAGAATGCCAACAGCCTACTGCATTGTAATATTTTTATCTTTCTGGTCCTCACCACCTCCTAGGCTCTCAGATCTTAGTTTCCATCCCCTCTCAGGTTTTCCGATCCTTGGTCTCCCCTGCTTTGTATCTCCCCATCTATAAGAAGTCCCCAATAAATGTTTGACCAGTGAGTAACTAATAAGTAAATTAGTGCATGTGTGGATAATTGAATAGATACATGAGCATGTGCATAAGCCAGTGAATGTATGAATGAGCCAATTAGTGCGTAAGTGGGAGAGAGAGATGAATGATTGAGAAATGAGTTAGAGAATTAAAGCAATGAAAGTAGAGGAATGAATGAAGCAATGCTGATTTTCTTTCTTCCAAAGGGTTATGTGTTGATGACAACCAAAATGGTCCAGTTCTAGAGCCCTGGGAAGAGTCAGAGGGGAGGCAGCCCGATGGGCATCTCTAAGGGAGAGCCCAGACTCTTGAGCCCTCCAAATATACTCATTCTGGAGCGTTCTCCCTTCCTTCCAGCCACCATCCACCACCACTCCATGGTACTAGTGAGGCAGGGCATGTGTCTAGGGGCCATGTAGCTAAGTCTACGGTTGTCCTCTCTCTTCCTGCCCCCCTGCCACAGACCATGAGGACCCACCGCCTCCCACAACACCATGTTCCTGAGCAGATGTTTCCCCTGTCTTATCAACAACAGAGTGGCTGTCAGGAGTGTGCATTATTTATCTGTTCAGTAACATTTACTGGGATTTAGTGTTTAATAACTGTCACTCCAATATATCTTTTCTTAATCCCTTCAGATCTGCTGCTGTAGCAATTTTAAATATTTATCAACACTGCTCCTGTGTTCACTGGTTGGGTTGCAATTTTCTTGTAATTAAAGATTTACAAGACAGTGCTCAAGACTTATGAAGGATTGGTAGAGATCAAAGGGGGAGGTGAGGAGAAACTTCGTGATGGAATCTGTTGCATGGGATCCAAGCTACCGTCTGATCACCTGGGAGAGGTGGAAGCTCATCCACTGGTCCCCATAAGCCTCTCCTTTCCTCTCTTCCACACAGCTCAGAGTAAGTGGACCTCACGGTAAGATACAGGACATGGTGGCACGTACCTTCAATCCCAGCTACTCAGGAGGCTGAGATGGGAGGATCCCTTGAGCCCTGCAGTTCCGGGCCAAGCCTGGGCAACGCAGTGAGACCTTGTCTCAAAATTTTAAAAACAGGAAAAAAAGAAAAAGATACAGGTCATGGTATGGTCCTACCTTCTTCTGGAGTACTATGTGCCAGGTTTGGGTAAGGTGCTAGGGTCAGTAGGCAGCAAGACGGAAAAGGTCCCTGCTGGCATGGAGCTTACACCCTTGTGGCAGAGACAGGCAATAAACATGTAATTAAATAAATCTTTAAACAATCATTTTAGATTTTGAAAAATGCTATCAAGGGACTAAACAGATAATGACTAAGGATGAGACACTCGTATCAGAGTTCTTTATTGCAAGCAATAGAAACTGGCTTGGGAAAATGTAAACAAAAAGAAATTTCTGGAAGGATAAAGGGAATTTTTAGAATCAAAGGAAAGAAGAAAAAGGACAAAAGAAGGCCCAGGAATTGGGGCTATTTGCGTATCTTCAGGGCAGGCACTAACGGTCTCTTCATGGGGTAGACACTGGGACAAATGTCTTCTGACGGTGCTCTGTGCTTGCCATGCTCTGCTCAGGAGTCACAGCCCAGGGACAGTGGGCCTTCACTCTTTGGCCAGAGGAGAACAGAATAGAGATCAGGGAACCTTTTTTATTTATTTATTTTTTTGAGACAGAGTTTCACTTTGTCACTCTCGGTAGAGTGCCGTGGCATCATAGCTCACAGCAACCTCAGAGTCTTGGACTTAAATGATTCTCTTGCCTCAGCCTCCCCAGTAGCTGGAACTACAGGCACCTGCCACAACACCCAGTTATTTTTTTAGAAATGGAGTCTCAACTCTTGCTCAGGCTGGTCTCAAACTCCTGAGTTCAGGTAATGCACTCGCCTCAGCCTCCCAGAGTGCTGGGATTACACACGTGAGCTACCTTGTCTGCCTCGAGATTAGGGAATCTTGACTCACAGTTTCACCAGGACCATTTTCTTCAGGGAGGGGTAATTATCCCAAACAAGATTGGGGTGATGATACCAAAAGAGGGGTTCTGGGTAATATGCATGCTGAACATCAGGGGCTCATATACCACAGGCCTTTCTGAGATGTTTGAGCTGAATCCAAAACAGCAAGAGGAGCTGGACACATGAAGAGCTGGGGACGTGGGAACCCCAGGGCCCAAGCCCCAGGGTGGGACCTCAGGGGTCAGGGTGGCTGGGCTTGAGAAATAGGCCCATCCTCAGCCTTCACAGTCTCCCTGGCCTATGATAGGGGCCAGAGTTGTGTTTATTTCACATGGAATGGAATAGAATAGAATAGAAGGCCCCACTCCAGAAAGCATCACTGTGACAGGGAAACCAGTGAGGGTGGAATTCTAGTCAAGTCAAGTTGTATTTCTGAAAGCCTTAGATGGCCCAGGGGTTAGGTTCTATGGAGCGAGGATGGATAAGATATGTATGTATATAATCCTCAGAGCCCTTGCAATCTTGTGGGGGAGATAGGAACAGATTATCACAATAGGGCAGTGATAGAAATTGAAAAGATTTGAAACCTTTTCTTTTCTTTTTTCTTTGAAACAGAGTCTCAAGCTGTTACCCTGGATAAAGTGCCGTCACGTCATAGCTCATAGCAACCTCTACCTCTTGGGCTCAAGTGATCCTCTTGCCTCAGTTTCTTTTTTTCCACTTTTAGTAGAGATGGGGTCTTGCTTTTGCTCAGGCTGTTCTCGAACTGTGAGCTCAAGTTATCCACCTGCTTTGGCCTCCCCAAGTGCTAGGATTACAGGCGTGAGCCATTGTGCCTGGCTGAAACCTTTTCTAAAACAACTGTTTAATGCTGTAAATGTCCCCCCCATGTACTACTTTCACAACACCCCCCAGATTTTGGTATGTTGTGTTTTTATTTTCATTCACTTCAAGATATTTCCTAATTCTCCTTTTCTTTGGCCCATGAATTGTTTAGAAGTGTGTTATTTAGTTCCCAAATATGTAGGTATTTTTCTAGTTACCTTTCCGTTGTTGATTTCTAATTTATTTCCATTGTGGTTTAGGGAACATACTTAGTAGGACTTAAATCCTTTTACTTTTATTAACTTTTACTTTATGGCCCAGAAGATGATCTTTTTTTTTTTTTTTTTTTTTTTTGAGACAGAGGCTCAAGCTGTCCCCCTGAGTAGAGTGCCGTGGCATCTCAGCTCACAGCAACCTCCAACTCCTGGGCTCAAGCAAGTCTTCTGCCTCCGCTTCCCAAGTAGCTGGGACCAGGACCACAGGCACCCACCACAACGCCCAGCTATTTTTTTTTTTTTTTGGTTGCAGCCGTCATTGTTGTTTGGTGGGCCCAGGCTGGATTCGAACCCGCCACCTTGGGTGTACGTGGCTGGCACCTTAGCCACTTGAGCCACAGGCGCCAAGCCACTGCATTGAATTTGTAAATCACTTTGGGTATGGACATTTTAACAATGTTGGTTATCCCAATACATGAGTACAATGTCCTTCCATTTGTTTATATCCACCGTGATTTCCATTGTCAGTGTTTTGTAGTTTTCCCTATACAGCTGTTTCTCTTCCTTGGTTAAATACATTCTTAGGTATTTTCTTTTCTTTCTTTTTTTTTTTACAGTTTTTGGCCGGGGCTAGGTTTGAACCCGCCACCTCCAGCATATGGAGCCAGCACCCTACTCCTTTGGCCCACAGGTGCCACCCATATTTTATTTTCTTTGTTGTAATTACAAAAGGTATTTAGTCCTGCTTTGATTCTCAGCTTAACTATGCTGGTGTAAGACATGCTACTGATTTATGTATACTGATTTTGTAATTGAAACTTTGCTGAATTTATTTATCAATTCCAGGAGTGCTTTGGTGGAATATTTGGGGTTTTTTATACATAAGATCATATCTTCAGCCAAGAGTGATAGTTTGACTTTTCTCCCTATTTAGATAACCTTGATTTCTACCCCTTGCCTAACTGCTCTGCGTAGGACTTCCAGGACTATTTTGAACAGAAGGAGTGACAGTGTGCAACCTTGTCTGGTTCCAGTTCTTTTAACCAGGAATGCTTTCAATTATTCCCCCTTCAGTATCATGTTGGCTGTGGGTTTGTCATGTATGGCTATAATATTGAGGTATGGTCCATCAATGTCTATACTCTTAAGAGTTCTGATCATGAAAGGGTGCTGAATTTTGTCAAATGCCTTTTCTGTGTCTATCAAGAGAATCATATGTGGTCTTTGTTTTTGCTTTGTGGTGAATTACATTTATAGGTTTGTGTAAGTCAAATCGTTTATCTCTGGGATAAAGCTCACTCGACTGCAGTGAATTGTTGTTTGGTTTTTTTTTTTTTTTTTTTTTGAGATAGAGAGTCTTACTTTGTTGCCCTTGGTAGAATGCCGTGGCGTCATACCTCACAGCAACCTCAAACTCTTGGACTCCAGTGATTCTCTTGCCTTAGCCTCCCAAGTAGCTGGGACTACAGGTGCCCCCCAAAAGGCCCAACTATTTTTAGAGATGGGGCCTAGCTCTTGCTCAGGCTGGTCGTGAACCCATGAGCTCAGGCAATCCACCTGCCTTGGCCTCCCAAGTGCTAGGATTACAGGTGTGAGCCACCAGGCCCAGCCTATGTGGCGGATTTTTTTTTTTTAATATTCAGCTGAATTCATTTTGCTAGGATGTTATTAAGACTTTTTAACATCACATGGGCAGTGCCTGTGGCTCAAGGAGTAGGGGGCACTGGCCCCATATACTGGAGGTGGCGGGTTCAAACCCAGCCTGGCCAAAAACTGCAACAACAACAACAACAAAAAAAACTTTTTACATCTATATTCATGTCAGATATTGGTCAGTAATTCTCTTTTTTGTTGAGTCCTTTCCTGGCTTTGGTAACAAGATGATACTGGCTTCACAGAACGAACTGGGGAGGATTCCCTCCTTCTCTATGTTATGTAATCATTTCTTCAGTATAGGTGCCACTTTGTGGACCTGGTTAAATTTGGCTGTGAAACCATCTGGTCCAGTACTTTTTAGAAGGGAGGTTTTATATTGCTGCTTCAATTTTGTTACATGATATTGGTCTATTTCTTCCTCATAAAGTTTAAGGAAGTTGTGTGTTTCCAAGCATTTGTTTATTTCCTTTAAGTTTGCATGCATAGAGATTTTCATAGTATTCAGAGATGATATATTTTGTATTTGCAGTGTATCAGTTGTAATATCTCCTTTTCATTTCTGATCAAGCTTCTTTCTTTCCTGTTTCTGGTTAATCAAGTGGGAGTCCTTTCCATTTTAGTGATCTTTTCAAAGAACCTACTTTTTGGCTCAGTGCCCACAGCACAGTGGTTATGGCACCAGCCACATACACAACACTGGTGGGTTTGAACCCACCTTGGGCCAGCTAAAGAACAATAATGACAACTGCAACAACAATAAAAAATAGCTGGGTATTGTGGCAGGTGCCTGTAGTCCCAGCTACTCGGGAGGCTGAGGCAAGAAAATTACTTAAGCCCAAGAGTTTGAGGTTGCTGTGAGCTGTTATGCCACAGCACTCTAACAAGGACAACAGAGTGAGACTGTCTCAAAACAAAAACAAAAAAACTACTTTTTGTTTCATTAATCCTCTATACAACTCTTTTGCTACTGATTTCATTTAGTTCTGTTCAGACATTAGTTATTTCTTTTCTTCTGCCAGGTTTGGGATTGGTTTGCTCTTTCTTTTCCAATTCCTTGAGATTATTCATTAGGTTAGTGATTTGTGATCTTTTTGTCTTTCAGATATAGGCATTTGAGGCTATGAATTTTCCTCTTATGCCTGCTTTGGTTGAATCCCATAGACTTTGATAATTTACATCCCGATATTTACAGGATCTTTGATATTTACATCCGAAATAATTTGCCATTTATTTCGAACAATCTTCTGATTTCCATCTTAATTTCCTCCTTGACATAACTCAGCAGTAGGTTGTTTCCACAACACTATGTAGAAATGGGTGTTTCTGTTAGACTTGAGTTCTAGTTTTATTCCACTGTGGTCTGAAAAAATACATGGTATAATTTTTATTTTTTAAAATTTGTTGAGATATTTTGTAACCTAGGATGTGATCAATCTTAGAGAGTATTCCATGAGCTGATGAAAACTATAAAGTGGTTTTGAGTAGAATATTCTGTAAATACCTTTTAGTCTCATTTCTTCTAGGGTTTTGTTTAAGTCCATGGTTTCTTCACTTATTTTCTCGGAGGAGCTTTCCTTGTCTCTTACTGGCATGTAGTCCCTGGATATTACGGTGCTGCTATTTATAATTTTGTTCAGATCAGGTGGGATCTGCTGTGTGAATCTGGGTGCACATGTGTTAAATTCATTGAGGATTTTTAATGTCTTCTTATTAAATGATGTCCTTTACCATTTTATAAGCATTTTTGTCTTTCTTTACTTTTGCTGATTTGAAGTATATGTTGTCAGATAGAAAGATGGCTATAATAGCTTTCATTTGATTTCCATTTAAATGGAATATTGTTTTCCATCCCTTCCTCTTGAGTCTGAATGAGTCCTAGTGGGTTGGATGTGATTCCTGGAGACAACAGATGCTTGGCATGTATTTTGTCCATTCAGACAGGCTATTTCCTTCAAATGGGGAATTCAAGCCATTCACATTTACTGAAATATTTGATAAGGGAGGTGGATGTGGATTTCTATTCATCCTGTTGCTTGTTTTACCTCTTGAGCCACAGTGGTGTCTAGGCTCTCACCTTTAGCCTGTGGGTGATTTTACACTGGTGGGTGTTTACTATGCTGTCCAGTGCATAGTTCTGATTCTCAATACTCACAGCAGGGCAGGTCTGGTCTGGACAAATTCCCTCAATGTTTGCTTGTCTTGAAAAGTCTTTATTTCTCCCTCACATAACAAACTGAGTTTCACAGGACACAAAATTCTAGGCTGGCCATTATTCTGTTTGAGAAGGACTATGGGATCCCAATCCCTTTGGGCTGGGTCTCAGTTGAGAAGTCTGCAGTAGGCTGATGGGTTTTCCTTTGTAAGTTACTGATGCTTTCACAATGCAGTTCACAGGTGTTCCTCTTTCATGTTAACTTTGAGTGAGTCTGATGATGTCTGTGGTGATTGCCTCTTGGACTCTCAGGAGTCCACTGTGCTGCTAGTAGCTGGATGTCCAAATTTCTACCAAGACTTGGAGAGTTTTCCTGATGCATTCACTCAAATAGATTTTCTTGCCCTTGTGCATT
This sequence comes from Galagoides demidoff, assembly GCA_963574575.1. Taxonomy (NCBI): domain Eukaryota; kingdom Metazoa; phylum Chordata; class Mammalia; order Primates; family Galagidae; genus Galagoides; species Galagoides demidoff. The sequence continues at coordinate 8,511 of CAUYQV010008323.1, forward strand.
TTCTTCCTCACCCTCAGGAATGCCTATGATTCTTATATTAGGCCTCCTTATATAACCCCATATTTCTTGTAGGTTTTGTTTGTTCCTCTTATTTCTCCGTTCTTTCTCTGTGACTAACTGAATTCAAACATGTTTTCCAGCTCTGAGATTCTTCTGCCTGGTCTGGTCTATTCTTAAGGTCTTTACTGTGCTATATATTATCCTGAACAGAAGCTCTTCTTGGTTTTTTTTTGGGGGGGAGGGGGTGGAGACAGAAAAAAAGCTGTCACCCTGGGTAGAGTGCTGTGGTGTCACAGCTCACAGCAACCTCCAACTATTGGGCTTAAGCAATTCTCTTGCCTCAGCCTCCCAAGTAGCTGGGACTATAAGTGCCTGCCACACCACCAGGCTTTTTTTGGTTGTAGTTGTCATTGTTGTTTGGTGGGCCTGGGCTGGATTTGAACCTGCCAGCTCTGGTGTTGTGGCTAGTGTCCTAGCTGCTTGAGGTACAGGCTCTGAGCCATAATCATTTGATTTCTATAGTGAATCTTTCATTCATCTCCTGCATTGTTCTGTGATTTGTGTTGGGTTTCTATTTTCTCTTGAATTTCACTGAGTTTCTTTACAATCCACCTTCAAAATTCTTTATCGGTCATTTCAATATTCTCATTTTGGTTGGTTTCCATTGCTACGGAATTATTGTTTTCTTTTGGGGATGACCTTTCACTCTGATTTTTCATGCATTGGGAGAAGTTTTGCTGATCCCTTCTCATTTGGAGCAGCTATTGCTTATTTTTGGATTTTCTTTTTAAAACTGCAATCTTTTTTAAGACAAATTATACGTGGTTAAAGTTAACATTAACTTATATGGTAACATGTCTTTCCTTTTAAAACTTGTTCACTTTACTGCTGGGGGCAGGGGATGTGAAGACTCAGGTGAACTCCAGAGATCCTTCTCTAGTTCTGAAGATCTAGGCTTCGGTATAGAGCTAATTTCAGATGGTGAAGGAACATTGTGTTTATTTCACATGAATAAATAAGGCTCACAATTTTGGGCAACTGGGCTTAACTTCCACCACCACCCCATCCTCAAATCAGTTTGGTGTCACATTCCAAGTTAATTTCATCATACAGATATAGCAACAGGTATATGACTTAAGATGCAACATAACTAGGGCCTACTTAAATGCAAAGTCTCTTCTAATTTAATTTTAGAGCTAAGATTCCTTGCTTTGCAGGGAAAGAAATTAGCATCTCATTCCAGCAAAACACATCTTTTTTCAGCAGTGCCAAACACAGCCTTAGTAAAGAAAGTCTGCTAAAAGACAGCACATTTTGTATCACCCACTGGCCACCAACTGCCCCCACAGTGCTCCAGAAGAAACACACTGAGCCTTGCCTGCCTTTCCAATCCGCCTGCCACCCTCTTCTCCAGAAATTCTCTACATTCAAAAAGAAAACTGTCATGGAGGAGAGCCAACTGGAGGAGCTGAAAGCTAAATGTGGCCACAAGATACCCCGATTGTCCAAGGGCCACATCTGCAAACCAGTGCTCTGATGCCCATGTGCCAGGGCTCTGCATTGGTGCAGAGCCCAGCTGCCCCCTTGTCAAGATGCTCCCTGAGACAAATGCCTGTGTTTTATGAGCAGTGCCTGCCTGTCGTGTGTGTCTGTCTGCCCAAGGGTGTTGAGCACCCAGAAGTCCTCCATAAACACCTGTGCATGATCAAGAGACCCAGAGTCCACTCTAGCTTGGTAAAACCACAACATGCACTTAAAACTGCTGGCTACCCCCATACCTTATACCTAGGAGTATGCACTCACACAGCCTTGAGACTAAAAAGATGCTGCCAACTAGGAGGAAGGATTTCTGCACACACTGGGTGCACACCTGCTACCTGCAGGCCTGGCTCTGGCCTGGGCACTCTCTGCAAAGTCCATAGTGTGCACAAAGTTAGAGCTCACCTCTTGTACGCTGAGTGGTCATTCTTTACACTGCACTTCATGTTCTTCAGTTCATCTAGCACAGCAAACATGTTGATGAATTTGCCCAGTGTGATGAGATAGGCTTCCGACACAAAGTCCTTCCTCCTCTCTGCATGGCACAGGCGTCTCACCTCCCCACAGAAACGCTCGATGGCATTTCTCTGGGCAGAGGAATGGGTAACGCAGAAAAGCCACTGGTCAGCAGGGGGTAATTCTATATTCTGACCTCAAGCCCAGTGTCCAGATTCACTGTTACTCATTGAAAAAAATATCAACCCAATGAGGATCTAGGGCTGAGTCTCCACAACTCAGGGAAAGGTTCTCCTTCCTTTTCTTTTTGAGACAGAGCCTCAAGCTGTCACCCTGGGTAGAGTACCATGGCATCACAGCTCACAGCAACCTCCAACTCCTGGGCTCAAGCAATTCTCTGGCCTCAGCCTCCCAAGTAGCTGGGACTACAGGCGCCTGCCATAACGCCTGGCTATTTTTTGGTTGCAGCCATCACTGTTGTTTGGTGGGCCTGGGCTGGATTTGAACCTGCCAGCTCAAGTGTATGTGGCTGGCACCTTAGCCACTTGAGCCACAGGCGCCGAGCCAAGGGTCTCCTTTCTATAAAGCAAACCCCATATGCCTTTGGTCGGTAGCAACATAACTTTATTTTGCAATTTACCATCTATGTCCCTAAGTAAGAAAATTTTGTTGATTATTCCATAAGTTACTACACAAAATGCTCCCAGAAAATACCAATAAAATTGGCTCGGCGCCTGTGGCTCAATCGGCTAAGGCGCCAGCCACGTACACCTAAGGTGGCGGGTTCGAATCCCCAGCCCGGGCCCGCCAAACAATAATGATGGCTGCAACCAAAAAATGGCTGGGCGTTGTGGCGGGCGCCTGTGGTCCCAGCTACTTGGGAGGCAGAGGCAGGAGACTCATTTGAGCCCAGGAGTTGGAGGTTGCTATGAGCTGTGATGCCATGGCACTCTACCCAGGGGGATAGCTTGAGGCTCTGTCTCAAAAAAAAAAAAAAAAAACCAATAAAATTTAGGGGTTGTAAATTTCAAATGTGAAAAAAGGGGGGGGGGTTTCTCTTGCTAACTTTCAAGACATAACAAAAACCCAAAAACTCATTTCCTAGTCAATTTTATCTTCTCATTTTGCTAAAGGAAATTATAATGAAAAATCTTTAGACTTTTCCAAAGTACTTCTTTTTTTTTTTTTGGTTTTTACAGTTTGGCTGGGGCCAGGTTCAAGCCTGCCACCCTCAGTACATGGGTCCGGCGCCCTACTCGCTGAGCCACAGGCACCGCCCCTCCGAAGTACTTCTTTAAAATCCCAGCAAGTCCCTCTGTGTGTCCACTTTTTGTCTAACCCAAGGGCTAGAAGGCCAAAGAAAGGGCGGGGACCACCAGGAAGGGCAGTCAGGGCAAAGCTGAGAGAAAGACAGTACCTAAAAAACCAGATGAATCAAAAGTACAAATTGGCAGAAAGTCAAAATGTTGCACTTGGAAGTGACGGAAAGCAGGCTTCATGGAGGAAATAGAGAAGTGAAGCACAAAAGAAGTTTTTACTCTGAAAGGGTAGTAAAGCTTTAGACTGTCAAAAAGGCTGCAGGTTTCTTTTGTCTCAGAAACTGCTGTGGCAGCTTTCATTTACATGCACTTTGTTCCATGAGTGTGAGTCACAGGACAGGGTGGGAGGGAGCATGTCGGCACCCCACTCTTTTGCCCTAAAGCCCTCAGATTATTTTGCTGTCTTACCTGGAAATACATAAAATTCATCAGTTTTGTGACCTCAGGCTCCAGGACCTCCACGGTTTTCTCGTAGATTTCTACTCTATTAGGCTGCTCATTACATTTCACCTAGGAATAATGTGAGAAGAGTGACATAAGGGGCTCTGACCCCAATAGAAGCAGGGCTGCTAGAGCTCAGGTCCCCGACAGAAGCCGTGCTGCTAGACCTGGAGTCCCCAACAGAAGCCAGGCTGCTAGATCTGGGGTCCCAAGCAGCTGGGCCATGATAAACTAGTGGGACGGGGGCCTGGCCTGCCCTGGCAGAAACAAACAGGACTGGACAGGGCATGGGGCATTGGGTGGGGCCCGGAGGGCTGGGGAGGGTGGGCAGGGCACCTGTGGGATGGCCCGGGAGCAGCTCCTCCAGGTGTATAGCATGACAGCATAATCCTGGCCTTCCTCCAGCATCTCATTCTGCAACAAAACACAGGGCAAGTCAAAGGCGGGCAGGGAAATAGGCATGAAGAGGGAGATGTTCAACTCCTAGATCTAGGCAGAGCTCCGTAAACTGTCCTGACTCTCTCTTTGATGGACAGACAAGTACTAAGGACTGCACACCAAGGACAGCTGCTAAGAAGACAGTGGTGCAGAGAGCGGGGGTGGGGACATAATGAATACCTGAAACACCTCAGGATTTCTGCAGGCTGGAGGGGCGTCAGGGACTTGCAGGCATCTCAGAGGAGCTGCTGCAGGGGTTGGCCCTCGGCTCCACCCAGCCCTGAACACACTGGGGACAGATACCGTGCCAGTACAGCTGAGCACACAGAAGGTACTCAGCAGTCTCTTCACCGGGTGACACAGGCCTCCTGGTTCCCAGAGAAGGCTCAGCAGCAGGGCACCAGCCCTAGGAGCGTGGGAGGAAAAGCTGACACATTCCCACAGCACTCTAGGTAGAATGTCCACGGGAAGAGGAGTCTCATCTTTGCATAAAACTGCTTTTCTGTTCTATTCTTTCTTTTGAATTGCTTCCTTTGGTAAAAACGGTAAAAATTAAACAAATGCCCTTTAAAATGTTAACTACAATCTGACAATTAAAATGCTCACAACCTTTGACCCTGCAACTTCACTTCTTCAATATATATTATGAAAGATAGCCACCACAGCCTTTTTTAAATCGCCAAAAGGGGAAACTAAGTAACAAAAGTTAAAATTGTGGATATTTACAAAATGGATTATATAGTTATTAAAGATTACTTTCTCTAGCCCATTTTCAAGATGTAAAAATGTTCATGAAATCATTAAAATATGTAACAACAATGCAATTCATTTATAAAATCTAAATCCCAGGCTCAGTGCCCATCGCTCAGTGATTAGAGCATTGGCCACATACACCTGGGCTGGTGGATTTAAACATAGCCTGGGCCTGCTAAACAATAATGACAACAACAACAACAACAACAAAATAGCCAGGCATTGTGGCAGGTACCTGTAGTCCCAATTACTTGGGAGCCTGAGGCAGGAGAATCGCTTAAGCCCAAGAGTTTGAGGTTGCTGTGAGCTGTGATGCCACAGCACTCTACTGAGGGCAACAAAGTGAGACTCTGGCTCAAAAAAATAAAATCCAGGCTTGGCGCCTGTGGCTCAGTCGGCTAAGGCGCCAGCCACATACACCTAAGGTGGCGGGTTCAAATCCCCAGCCCGGGCCCGCCAAACAACAATGATGGCTGCAACCAAAAAATGGCCGGGCGTTGTGGCGGGCGCCTGTGGTCCCAGCTACTTGGGAGGCGAAGGCAGGAGACTCGCTTGAGCCCAGGAGTTGGAGGTTGCTAGGAGCTGTGATGCCATGGCACTCTACCCAGGGGGACAGCTTGAGGCTCCGTCTCAAAAAAAAAAAACCTTACTATTCACTGGCAATCCATCTGGTCACCCAAGAGACAAAGCTATACGGGAGGCTGATGTTTTTATGCCTGCTAATACATAGGTCATTATAAAAGTTTTGAGATACACAAAAATGAAGAAACATAAAATCCATGCTGATGGAAACAAACAAAGCCCTTTCAGCAACACCGATAAGTCAGGCAAGTCGAAGCTTGCACAGGTGAATCAGAAAGGAGGATGTCAGCTCTGTTTCTCGTAAGTGAAATGATGGATCACAACGGTCTGTCTCAAAACTTCTGTAGTGACCAACATACAATATGCATTCTGCAGTCCATGGATTAAGAAGTGAGTCTGACTTTCAAGTCTTCTTATTTAAGAAATACATTTCATGAGGCTATCGCTGCTACAGATGGTGATTCCCCTGATAAATATGGGGAAAGTAAATTGAAAATCTTCTGGAAAGGATTCAGTGCTTAGAAGCCATTAAGAACCTTCACGTTTGGCTCAGCACCTGTGGCTCAACTGGCTAAGGCACCAGCCACATACACCTAAAGTGGCTGGTTCAAATCCAGCCCAGGCCTGCCAAACAACAAGGACAGCTGCAACCAAAACAAATAGGCAGGCTCCTGTGGTCCCAACTACTTGGGAGGCTGAGGCAGGAGACTTGCTTGAGCCCAGGAGTTGGAGGTTGCTGTGAGCTGTGATGCCATGGCACTCTACCCAGGGGGACAGCTTGAGGCTCTGTCTCAAAAAAAAAAAAAAAAGAACCTTCACGTTCCATGGGAGGTTGAGTTTGGAAGACATTAACTCTAACACTTACAGATGACTTTGAGGGCTTCAAGACTTCTGTGGAGAAAATAATTGCAGATGTGGAAATAACAGAAGAACTAGAATTTGTTCACCTTGAAGATGTGACTGAATGGCTGCGATCTCATGATAAAACCTGAACAAATGAGGAGTTGCTTCTTATGGATGAACAGAGAAGTGATTTCTTGAGGTGAGATGCACTCTTTGTGAAGATGCTTTGCACATTGTTGAAGTGACAATAAAGGATTTAGAATAGTATATAAACTTAGTTGATAAAGTGATCGCAGAATTTAACAGGACTGACTTCTAAAAAGTTCTATTGTGGATAAAATGCTTGTACCAAATAGCATTGCATACTACGGAGAAATATTTCATGAAAGAAATAGTTGACTGGCTCGGCGCCTGTGGCTCAATCAGCTAAGGCGCCAGCCACATACACCTAAGGTGGTGGGTTCGAATCCCCAGCCCGGGCCCGCCAAACAACAATGATGGCTGCAACCAAAAAATGGCCGGGCGTTGTGGCGGGCGCCTGT
>CAUYQV010008329.1:0-51572 GCA_963574575.1 Galagoides demidoff
GTTGCATCAAAGTTTTTTTTTTGTTGTTTGTTTGTTTTCTTTTTTGAGACAGAGCCTCAAGCTTTCCCCCTGGGTAGAATGCTGTGGCATCACAGCTCACAGCAACCTCCAACTCCTGGGCTCAAGCGAGTCTCCTGCCTCAGCCTCCCAAGTAGCTGGGACCACAGGCGCCCGCCACAATGCCTGGCTATTTTTTGGTTGCAGCCATCAGTGTTGTTGTTTGGTGGGCCCGGGCTGAATTTGAACCCGCCACCTTAGGTGTATGTGGCTGGTGCCTTAGCTACTTGAGCCACAGGGGCCGAGCCGCTGCATCAGAGTTTTAAGTGCAAACTCAGGACCCTAGTAGCCTAGGTTCCTGTCTCGAGGCTGTCATGTGTAGTTTCAAGAGTTGCTAAACACTCCTGCACCTCAGGTCCTGGTGATGTTGATGAGAGGGTCGATGAGTTAATGTGAGCCCTGGACTTTCTGCCTGGCACACAGCAAGTGTTCAGTAAACGCTGTCTATTATTAAATGCCACAGGATATGGTACTTAATTCAGGTAATTGATAAACCCTTTCTAGATTTTGTTGGCACTGGGCACTGTTCTGGATGCTGAGATGCAAAACATAATAAGGCATGACTTCTATCTCTGTCTTTAATGGAATTCACCCCCTGAGAATTAAATTTACTAATACCCAGTTAAGAATGATCAAGAAAACAGCCTTTGTGGCAACTCAAATAAAGGGCATTAAGACCTTGTACAGAATACAAATGAAGAAAAATTAATTTTTTTCTAATTCCCAACTGTCCAATAGTTTAAAGAATATCTTCCCACTCAGGGGGTGGGGATGGTCACTGCAGGCCATCTCTTACCAAGATCAGTGTCCACATGACCAACCAGCTCTCTGTATGCACAGCCGATGGAGACTCATCTTTGCAGCTTCACTTATAGCCTCGCTTGGTGCTATTTCAGGTACAGTTTTAGGAAGACAAAGTTTTCTAGAAGTTGATGGAGCAGTTGTGCGGAGCATTTTCAGGCCTCCGCCTCTACCACTGGCTTCCCGTCTGCATCCTGTGTGTCACCAAGTCCACTCTCTTAATGACAGTCACATCACCCCTCTCATTAATTCTTTCTTCTTGGCTGTGAAAGGCAACATTTCTAGTATAGCTGCTATACATTTTCTATTGGTCTCAAGTTATCAGTGATTTACAAGTACAACAAAACTCAGTCACACTACTGCTTCACTAATTCATCCATCAAAACACAATGAGCGCCGACAAGTGGCAGGTGCCACCACGCCAGGGCTGCACACAACTCCTGAGTAGGTTCAGTGTCTGCTAGGCCGCAGGCTGCCCCTTCTGCCCAGACCAGCTCCATCTGCCACCCCTGCAAAGGACTGTTTTTCTTAGAAAAATATTTTCCTACAAATTAATTATCAGTGAGGGAAAAGTAAAGATTGTGGAGGACTGGGTGTGGTCCCACTGTTGGCTGGTGGCAGAGGCAGGTTTATTTTTCTACTTTTCCTACATTCTAGGAAGTGGTCAGCAAAGGACCTGATAATATATATGAGGTGGATGAGATCATCTGAGGTGGGAAATAATCACCTGAAATGGAGAGTGCGATCTGAGGATGACATCACCTGAGGTAGATGATGTCATTGAGGTGAATGAAAACACCAGAAGTCGATAATGTCATCTGAGGTAAATGATGTCATTGAGGCAGATGATGTCACTGTAGGTAATGTTATTGAGATAGATGATGTCACCTGATGTAGATGATGCCATTGAGGTGGATGATGTCACCAGAGGTAGACAATGTCATTGAGGCAGATGACATTACTGAAGATAGATGATGTCATCCAAGGTGGATGATATCACCCAAGGTAAATGATGTCATCTGAGGTGGATGATGTTACCCGGGGTTGATGATGTCATTGAGGTGGATGATGCCATCAGAAGTAGATGATGTCATCGAGGTAGATGATGTCACCTGAGGTTCACCTGGGAAGGGCCAGTAATTTTCAGGGTACTTCTGATTCTGGACCCCTCTTCTCTTCCAACTGGGTCTTTCATTCTAGTCAGCGCCCTCAGTAGATGGTCCTAATGTCTAGGTTCCTCAGACTATCAAACGCAGCAACTTCCCAATTCCATAAACTTTACCAACTGCTTCATCACTACGTTCCTTTCCAGTCTCTGCCCTTCAGCGCAGATGGAGTGTGTGTGAACGAACAACTCGGAGGCAGAGTGTCAACATGCCCAGTGCTGAGGTGGGTGTTAAAGCCGGTGAGCCATCAGCAAAAGTGAAGCAGCATACTAACTTCCTGGTGTCCTGGAGTGAAACAAAACACCTTTCCAAAAAAACAGACTGTTTGAATTTAGTCTTGAAATCAAATAGCTGAAGTCCCAATCTCTCTGGACCCTGGCTTGCCCAGCCCCTTCTCAAGTGGCTGCTCAGCTGGGGAGGCGCAGGCGGCCTGCAGGGGCTGCTCCTCATAATGGCACATTGTGCTGGGAAAACAATGTGAGCAATTTTCCTAATCAGGCCATCAAGTGGAAGTAATTAAACAAAATACCACAGCAGCACCTCAATTATAATTACAGAAAGCAATTCTGATATGCCCCTTGTGGAAGAAGTGAAAGGATTTTTGAATTTGTATAATTATTTTTTATTCTCAATAAACTTATATCAATAATGAGGAATGCACCGTGTGTCACAGGCAGTATCTGATTCAACACTCCACCAAGGTACCAGGGAGCGTGTGCACGTCCCTGTATCATCCATAAGACCTACTGCAGCTGTCCGTGATCAGAACACTTCTTCACAACATTGAAAAGTTGCCACAATTTTGCTTATTTGCAGATTGGGAATATTAGTAATGAAGTAAGAGTTTGGCCCTATGATGACCTCACTCCTAGGACCTACATTTCCCCCACAATGCTCTAGAAAGATTTCAGTTACAGAATGGGTTGGTGGTACCGAATGTCAAGGGCGCAGCTCAGAGCTCTTGCTTAGGCAGGAGAATCACTGCTTTCTGGTTCTAAGACTTAGCGGCTGTGGTGAGAGGTGGTAGGGGACACTGGTGGCCATGCCTACAGCTGCAGAGCTGAATCACTTTGGCTGAAAGGAACGTCTCATAAGCTGACAACCTCCTGTTCATAAATGGCCGGAGTTGAAATGTAATCTGGCTGCTAAGTGATTTGTATAATCCTTTCAGACTTGCAAATCCTGTCAGAGTTGTTTGATTTTCTTGGGACTATGTAACAAACAAACCCACACATTTATAGTTTTACATTTTACACTTAAGTCTGTTGTCCATTCTGAGCTAATTTTTATATAAGATCTGAGGTTGAGGTTTGTTTTGTTGTTCACAGATAGACAATAGCCCCTGTGTCATTTGTTAAAAGTAAGACTGGCTCCTCCATTGGGTTGGCTTTGTACCTTTGTCAAAAGTCAGACTGGCATGTCTGTGTGCGTCTGTTTCTGGGTTCTCTGTTCTGTCCATTGATCTGTGCGTCTGTCCCTCTGCCTGTACAGACTGCCCCTGACACAGGATGTTTCAGCTTATGATTCTCTACTTTATAATGGTACAAAGGGTACACATTCAGTAGAAATTTTACATTGAATGTTGGTTTGATCTTTTCCCATACTAGCAATACACGGTATGATACCCTCGATGGTGATGGCAGCAGCAAGCCATGGCTCCCAGTCAGCCACATAATCAGGTATAATGAGCGTGAATGACGTGTTCCTCAACACACTGTCGTAAAGTAGATTGTGTTAGAAGACTTAGCCCAACTTCAGGCTAAAGCGTTCTGAGCTTGTTTAAGGCAGGTGAGGCTGAGCTATGACGTTTGGTAGGTGAGGCATGTTAAATGCAGTCCAACTTGAGATGTTTTCATTTGTGACGGGTTTATCAGGACATAGCGCCATCAGTAGTCAAGGAGATCTGTACTGGGGATTCCTTCCAAAGCGTCCTTGTTCCAATTTAAAGTGCTCCTGTATCAATTACGGTGATGCATTTTTTCATCTAAAAATAGTCTTATAAACTGTATAACGATTAATTTAGGAAAATTTATTCTTCAAATGCTTAGTTTACACAAATTACACTTACATAGTACCCTCTGGTTTAGTGCCCCATTTTAGTCTAGAAAAGAACCTAGAACTCGGCCCTCAATACGAGGCTGAACTGAGCTGGGTGTGGCCGAGCGCTCGGCAGCTCAGGCTCGTGCTGCGTCTAGTGTGTGCACATGCATTTAGACGAGGGACCTGGTGCACATCTTCAACAACCAAGATAGATTCTTAACTCCCCACTGAGTGTGTCCCCCACTGACCTAGATGGCAAGATGGAGACAACGGCGGGCTCACCAGACACGGGGTCTGGCGGACTGCCAGCTCTGTGGGGCAGGCTGAGGAGTGGCAGCAGCAGCAGCTACAGAATGTTCTGGGCCCAGTGAAAAATACAAACTCACATCATCCTGCTGAAAAGAATGACTAAGACTTTTAACACAACAGGAGCCGAATGTTAAGCCAAGCGCTGGGTCCCTAAAAGCAGGGCCCTGAGCGACCACCCCAGCTGTGCACACAGACGGTGGAGCCTGAAGGGTGTCCCTTGCCCTGACAAGGTATAGAATTTAGGTTCCATTACCTCAGTACCTTCCAGTGTGTTTAATAAGCTATTATCAATGTTGAGTTTCTGGGAAGGGACCACACTGTTTTCCAAACCCCAGAGGCTCTGTGTGCATGTTGTGTGTGTCGTGACTGCATTTTGGGAACGGTGTGTCATACTCTTTGCAGAAGGACCCTGCACCTATAATAAGATGTAGACAGGAACTGAATCACATTTGGCTGCAAAGGTAGGGATTTATTTTCAGAATTCTTGAAGTGGGTCAAACCAGGAATGTGGAATTAAATAGCTATCGTAAGGAGCGCGGTGCTGGCGCCTTCCTCAGAAGGGCACAGATAGGCTCCTCTGTGGCCTGATCCCTGTATGGGTCACGTTCAGGACCATTCTCAAGCCAGGGAAAGCCTGTGGTGGAAACTTCCACTCTGAGAATCGTGAGAGGTTCAAGACCTGAAGTCGGGGCTGCACCAGGATGTACACAGTATTGCGGGTGACACTCACAGCAACAATAGTTAGCCAAAGGGACCGAGCACCCACCATGGGCAGCGTGGTGCTCCTCAGGAGCATGCTCATAATCACAGGGAGGATCTGGGGGGCAAGCCGAGGACCACCTCCATCTTGCGGGTAAGGGACTGAGGTAGCGAGAAGCTAAGCAATTTGCTCCAGTTCACAGGGTCCAGGGCCCCTGAGACAACCCTCTTAGACTTAACCTGCTCCAATATGCAGACCTCAAGTTCTCATGCGTCTCAGTCTGACCCTTGGCCCTGCCCAACAGCGACCCTGAAGCTTCCTTCTGTGCTTCCCTCTTGGTGTTGATACCAGAACCTGCTTAAAAAGAAACCTTTGGCTGCAGTAACAGGCACAGGACTAGGAGTTGGGGACACTGGGTCTGCATAGTCTGTGTTCTGCCACAGAGTGACCATGTGACCCCAGAGAAGCTGCTTGTCATTGAGCTTGAAATGAGAGGGATGTGATAATGTTTGAGGTCCTTTTCAACCCTAAGATCCTATAATTTCATTTAATCATCGAACTCAAAGAAATATAACTGTGGATCTGTCCAAAGCAAAACTAATCTAGAATATAAATTCTTTGAAGGCAGAGGATGTTTTACATTTATCTTAGTATTGTGAATATCTAGAATAGTCCCCGACACACAGCAGGCTCACCAACATCTGCTGAGTGAATGGATGGTGAGGGGGGGGAGTTAATAATTGAGAAGGTGCGATTATTCAACATGGAGTCTGTGGACACTGAACACTTCGACAGCCTCACGAGTCATGGCCCTGAATGGAATCTCGTGATTATAGCATGGCCTGGGCCAAGTTCAAGATCAAAGGTCTTATCCGTGGTTAGCTGTTGGTCCTCCATGGCTGTAACAGACACTCACAGACATGATCCTCACAGTGCCTCTGTGTGAAGCCTTTCGTGTCAGCCTGGGAAAAAGTATTCATTTGCCTTTGTTTGACGTCAACAGAAAGAATGAGGCCAAGTCGGTGTGTCTGTTCTGGAACCTTTTGAAAAGTAGCAGACTTTCTCTCACGCGGTGAGATCTCACAGACTTCATGGTTTCCAGCCTTGCACACTCCAGTGGGTGCTGAGCACCCTGCGAATATCCACATTGTAGACTCTTATATTTTTATGATTTCTTTTTTCTGGAAGGTGGCAATAGAGTGGCATGTTTTAAAAACATGGTATATTCCAATAATTTTTCAGCAGAGAGAAATGATGCATCCTGAAACATGGTATTCTTTTAGGTTGCGTGGAGCTGGCACATGGGCAACAGCCCTGTTTATTACCCCGTTAGCTGTGTGCATTTGGCAAATTACTGAGCTGCTCTGGGCCTTAGTTTGTTCATATGGCGACATTAATATTACCTCTGCCATCACACGGGGCAGGACTAGTGGCACCGTGGAGGTCTGAACAGAGAGAATTCAGGACCAGGGGCTTAGTAGGCTTGTCCTGGGAATCTCCGAGAGGTGTGGCTGGGGTCTGAGCACCCTGCATCCATTAGAGCCACTAGCCATCCCAATCCAACATGTCACTTAGTGCTCTGCCCTGATGCTGTGGCCTCAGTGTGAATCAGGCAGAATCAATGTCCTCAGCAATTGTTTCTTTAGGTGGCTGAGTCTAATCTACAAACCCTCCAGGGTCTTGATGAGTCAGGATGAAAGCTAAGAGAAGGGGGGGTCCTGGAAGTTGGAGCAAGTATGGCTGTCTGCCCTCTCCACAGCCCTGGTCTTGGAGGCACTTTTGATAATATACAAAATCAGGAAATGATGTTCACAAACTGAGAAAAAGTGCTACAGACCTCATCGTACTTCAAAGCACTTGTTCAAGGACAAGTTTGCAAACTTAACTGTCAGGCCTACAATGACAGCTCTGATGGCCATTCCAGAAAAAGAGTTCCAAAATTGCTTTGAGAGTGGACTAGGTGCTGGCATCCGTGCACAGCCTCCCGAGGGAGCACTTTGAGGGTGACTGTAGTGATATTCAGTGATGAGGATGTGACACTATTTCTGGGATGAGTTAGCGAACTTGATTGTATAACATCATATACTTGTTCTCTTTGACACTGTGGGTCTCTGCAAATGCCACCTGGTTGCCAAGCTTAAAGTTTAGGAAAGCCAGGTGGGATGAGTGCCATTATAGATATAACGTCTTATTTAAGGAAAACCACATGGGACATAGAGAAAAAAGTATTTTGTAACTGTTAAGCAACCTGGAGTCCTCTGAAATAACAATCCGTAGGGACACGGATCTGCCACATTAATGACACCAGTGACCATGACGAAATAGCTCTTGGGTGATGGGCACTCAAGACGCCAATCTTTGCCAGTCCTCCAGGAATGCAGGTGGAAGGAGGCAGTGTAGGACAGCAGCAAATAGCAAATGTTAAGGGCTCTGAGGTCCCAAAGGCCCAGGACTGAGGCTTGGCTGTGTGTCACTTTGAGCAACTTAACTTCTTGAGCTCCAGGGCTACCCCCATGGTAGGGGCTAACATAAGGTGGTCGAGAGGATCCAGTGCATTGATGTGTGGAAATTCTGTATGAACAGCAGTTAGGTTGTGTGACAGCCACTCCCATTATTAACAGTTATTGCTGATGTTGTAGACTGTACCACCGGGAGCCTAGAGAACAGGCTTCTGAGTGACGTTAGGCAGATGCGGCGTACCGGAAGGAGGCTGGGAACCCACTCGGTCTCTGCTTCACTCCACCCAGTTGGATCTTTGGTTCCTAAGAACTGGTAAACCAGGGAAAACACACATGACCCTGGAGGGGAAGGGCGTGCTAAGGAGACCCAACCTAGACACTGAGGAGGAGGCAGCCCAGGGCCATCTTTCTTGAGAGCCAGTGGGCATGGTATGACCCAGAAGGTCGGATCTCATTTTTCATTTCCCCACCCCGACCTGGAGCCCTCCTGCCAGTCCCTCTGTGTGTCTGGCTCCCTGGGACTGAGTTGGGCATAGGGCCTCAACTGTACATGAGCTATCATGTGCCTCTAACAAGCAGGATTATCAGCTGTGACTTACTATCCAAGATAAAGACAGTTGTCATTTTTCTTTTCGATTTTGTTTTGGTAACAAAGACAATAGATGCCAAATGTTCCACAATATGGAGAAGGGTTAAATAAAGAACAGCAGATCCATCCTCACAAATGTATGGGACCATTCACAACACAGCACACTTCAGGGAGCCACTGGCCCCGGCCCCCGCCCCCAAGCCGCATTTTGTGAAAGTCATCAGTAAACATCTGGTTCCAAAACAGATCCTTCCCACTGTTGCCAAAAATATATTAATGGAGTTAAGGATAAAATTTAAACGCTCTGACTTGCACTGCAGAGACCCTGTAAACCCTGGGTCTATCTCTCTAGTTCCTTCTTAGCTCACTGGGCTTGTTTCCATACAAGGTATGACAATAAAGTTCACAAACTCACCCAGAAGAAAGTGCTATCCACCTCACTGCTGCCCGTCCCTGTGGTCACCTTCCAGGTACTCCCCCTGGGAAGCTGTGCAGCTACATCAGTGCCTAGCCTACCCTGCAAAGCAAGTTTGGAACTTTTTCTGGAAACACTGCCATATGCCAGCACGAACACAGCTGTGAGACGCTCACAAACCAAGGTCATGACTTTACTAAGCCTCCAACATAAGTGCACAGTGGCAAGTTCATGAGCTTAACTGTCAGACTCCGCGTCCTCTCTCATCTACACACATCCTGCTTCTCACTCACTCACCGGCTGACCACACGTTGGAAGGATCCTCTGCTCCCGATCTCTGCAACACGTGAGGCCTGAGACTGAAGCACTTCTGAGTTCTCTGACAACCCTTCTCAATTTTCTCCTCGTGTTCTAACCCTACTGTTGTTTTCTTTCAACTCATCCTGTTTGTTTGTTTTCTTTCCTCATACTTGTTACAATTTTAATTATGCACTCATTTGTCCAACATTCCTCTTTTCTTCTAGACTGTGGGTTCAGAGGGTAGAGGTTACGAACAAAACTGAACAACTCCCCTATATCAGGGAGGATGTATGGAAAGGGACCAAACAATATTTCCTGCAAGAGTCACTTATTATAAAAAATGTATTTGTTAATTCAGAAAACAATTGATAATATATTGAGTAAAAGAATACATTATAAAATGCTATATATGGCATGATTCCCTCAAAATAAATAAATATTTCCATGTGTACAACCTATACTTACAAACATATGTATAGAAAAAAGTGTGGAGGCAGAGATTAAAATGGTCATAGTACTCCTCTTAGTGTGGTAGCATCAGAGTGATTTTATTTCATAAAGTTTCTAACCTGTATCTGCTATATTTTTAATAAGAAGCATTTATTACTAACGTATTTAATATTTTACAAAAATAATAAAATACAATTTGAACCCCCTGAGTTAATTTTGATTACTGTCTAGACTCTCCAACTAAGAAATCATACATGAGACATCTACAAACCCATCCCTTTTCCCCAGGACATGAGTTTAAGCACCTAAAATTTAAAGGAAAGAGCATAAAATTTCCCCTAATAAACTATCAGCTAGTGAAATGCCAGCCGCAGAGATCAGCACTGCAGATTTCTTAGTTATCTTCTTCCTAGGCTGTGCTCTTGGACCTGTGGGTAGATTGTAAGGAAGACAGAAACCTGTATAGTGGCAGGAGGGCACTGGGGTCCTCTGAGTACTAGATAATTTATGTACTTGACTTCTTCATCTTCTTTTGCCCACCATAAATGCTAACTCATCCCAAAATAAAAATTTTAGACAAGGTTTTAATTAAAACTTGTATTGCCATGGGCGTGTATATCCAGCGTTCGCTACTCGGCCATGCATTTGTGCTGCAAAAGAGTATCTGTAAGGCACCGACGTCCTTTCTTTCTATCAGCAGCATTCTGTATTTGGCAGAATCGTAACATCCCCTAATTAAGAAGAACGCTCAGATGGCTCCACTGTTAGTTACAGTGCAGAGACTGCAGATGGGGTGCAGGAGCCCACGCCTGGTTATCTGGATTCCCGTCTGTGCCCCTGCTGGGATGCCAGATCCCCAAGGGCCACTGCTGACGACTGGTTACTTCATCATCAAAATAAATCCAGATTTAGATCATCATCTGTTATGTCCAAAAAAGTTTGGCATTATTTTTAAAAAGTAAATTCACATTAGCAACCTATGAGTTTTCATTTGGGTCAACACAGTTCCACTGAATTCAAGACAAAAGAAACCCAATGTCCTCATACCAAATAATCCCAGATGTATAATGACTACTATTTTCTCCGGCTTTATATCAACCCTGCTGCTCTAGCAATTCAGGAGACACTACCGTGATATATTTCACAGCGTTAATTCCCTTACTGGACTCACAGGGGCCCATTTCACGTTCACGCTGCCATTCACAAAGTTGACAAACAGGCATTTATGTCAAGCTTCCTGCCTGTGGACCTAATATTTTCACTGAAAATTTAGAAGAAGTATGTAAAGGAAAAACACGTACCAACGTTGACCTTACACAAATCAGTTAGTTTCTTAAGAAACAGTGTATAGTATTAGAGGAACGTTGCTGGTTTTTCTTTTCTTTCCCCTCCCCCTTACTGTTGTAGGATCAATAGGGGCTATTCTTTTCTTTCTAAACTTGAATATATTCCAAAACGTGCTCAGGGAGCATCAGTACCTAAAATGGGAGACTCGGGATGCTAGATTGTGGTCAGTGTATCACTGCTCCCGTCTTTGCTGGCCCCACCCCCACCAGCCCCAGGGCAGGAGATGTGAACTTGTCAGGGCTGTTGACTTCAGCTGCCCCTGCTCTGTCTGTGTCTGGTGACTGGCGGGAGGACACCAGGGAGGCTGGGGTAGGGTCCCACAGGCGAGGTCTCCCTCCAGCACAAGCTGGGTTGCCGGTAAATACTGGATACATGGTGTCTGCCATTGTGGAGTTTAGCATTGAATCAGGGACATGGAATATAAATATGTGATCATATAACTTATTATAAAACTAAAGACCAAGGGAGAAGGATGAGTTAGAGTTGTCAGAAGGGGATTTGCCTCTGACACCCAATGACTGAATGAGGCGTTGCTTAGACAGAGAGAGGCCGGAGTGGGGAGAGATGGAGCCTTAGATGACTGTGAACCAAGGATGAAGAGTCTGGAGTCCTCAAAGCAGCCAGTGTGGCTGAAACCAAGGGAACAAGGGGTGGGGTAGTGGGGGAGGCCACTGGGCCTGGTGGATTCAGTGAGGAATCCTGGTTTATCCTTAAACAGAGGAGGTCCCCATATGATTTGCTGTCATTTCCAAGGGGAAGTGAATAATGAGACAAAATAGAGTGACCTGGAGGACATGCCACAAGTCAGGGCAGATGGAGGGAACCGATCTCTGCAATCATTACTGAAGTCACCTCTGATCCAGATCACCGCTGTGTCCCTCCCACCCTCCGTGAAACACTGATCATTTTGCAGACTTTGTGGGGGATAATCCACAAATCAGTGCCTTGTGAGGGCTGACTCAGTCATGGGAAGGGTGAGGCAAAGTCATTGTTTATAGAAACTCAGGATCTCACAGCACTTCAGAGAGTGATGCAAAGTTGGCAGCCAGTTCATGCTAAAGTGATATGCCTACTTCCCTGCTTCACGTCCTTGTCAGTCAGGGTAACACTGGACTCTGCTAAGGCCACAGTCCAGGATTCAGTGAGAAGTCACAGTCCTAAGGGCCCTAGGGCAAGGAACATCGGCCCAACTCAGATGTCCTCAGCGAAAATCTCAGACACAACCCGGGGTCCTCCCAGTTTGTCTGCTGGTATATGCTCTGGGCCCATCTACCAAGCAGCAAACAGCCTCCTGCATTATAAAGGGGCTTTTCTCAGTCAGCGTTTCTAGGGAGAAGCAGTGAAGGCAGCAGAGAGGAAACACTTAGTGGGTGGTTTACATTGGTCAGGGTGGACTCCAGCCAAGTCACAAAGTGAATTTCATTTAAAAGTCACTCTCGGCAATGCCAGGATAGGGGTCTCCCTTCAGAGGAAATAATTCAACTATCACTAAATAAATAATATTTGGTTTTTAGAAACCAAGAAGAAGAAGAAACCAAGAAGTCTTATTGGAATCCTTATAGCTTTCAAAGCCCTGCTGGGAAAACCCCAGTGACAGCACCAATCCCTAAATGCAGCAAAGGGGACACTGAGCATGAACAAACAGAGACAGGATTGAGTGATGCTGAAGGTCCAGTGTCCCCTCATCAGTCTGGTCCGTGGCCTGTCTATCCAGGTGCCCTCCTGGCCTGTCACCTCCCTGTGCTCCTTTGTGGTGTTTAATCTTTCACGCTCTGGCAGAAATGGGGCAGGGTGCTGACAAGATCCCTTCTTAGCAAAATGAACACTCACACAGGGACCCTCTAATAACCATTTCTTCCTCATGATGGAGAATCAGCTCATCAGGCTAAGATCAGGCATGCAGGCAAATGAAACTTCTCCTGACAACGACCAGAGTCTCACACCCACACAGGGCTGCCTTATGGATTTGGAGGAGATTCCTATCCTACCAACACAATATCTGAAACTGACAATTTCCTTCTAAAGCTCTTTTTCCCATTTTGGTTTCTGAAAGGTCTAGGATAAATAAAGACCAAGAACAATTTAAGATATATTTCATTGCATTTTCCATAGACCTCTCAAATACTTACTCTTTACTTACTGGGGACCATTACAGTTTTATGTACTTTATTTACTGTTTAAAAATAATTAGCTACATCTACCCAAGGCTAAAGTGGATAAGAGGTGACCTATGATTAGAAAATACTACTCAAATTGGCAAAAAAGTATCTGAGACATTCCAGAACCACCAGGAAGACTGATCCCAATTAACACAGAAATGCTATAGCTAATTTTCCTTTTCCTTGTTTTTCGAATAAAAAACATATTCATGATACAACATACCTCATTACTGTGGTTATGGAAATTCTGAATATAATATATTCATATTTTCAGCAGCATTTGTCACTTTTGAAAGAATAACAACAATTCTGTTGGTATTGATGTTAATTTTTTTCTCCTAAATTAGACAACTTATTTGTGATAAATATTCTACAACATATAACTACATAACAAGAAGGTGTGTTGGGCAGCACCTGTGGCTCAAGGAGGTGGCAGGTTTCAAACCCGACCCTGGCCAAAAACTGCAAAAAAAAAAAAAAAAAAAAAAAAAGAAGGTGTGTGTATACAAACCAGCCTCAAACTTAAGTTGGAATTTTTGAGGAACAAAAGGTTAGAGCTCTATTCCTTATGTGATTGTTTTAATCTTCAAAACTCATTTGCTTTGCCAGAGAGCATTTTTGATCAATTAAGAGTTTTGTCCCTAAAACTATTAGAATATTGACTTAATATAATTAAGCATTTCTAGCATATCTCAAAATACAATAAGAAGGCAAATTTCCCTCAACAGTTATATCAATAGGGAAATCAACCATGCTATTTAGTCTGTTAATTCTTTATTAACAGAATTCTATGACTGAGCTACAGGATGCCCAGATAGCTGATAAAACCTTATTTAGAGATATGTCTGGGAAGATGTTAGAATAGGTTAGCATTTAAATCAATAGACCTAAAAAGAAGACAGCTTTCCCCAATATGGGCTGGCATGGTCCAATTTGTTATAGGACTGAATAAAATTAAAAGGTGGAGAAAGGGAAAATTCATCTGCCTTCCTAAGTTGGGACATCTACTTCCTCCTGCCCTTGGACATCAGAGCTCCTAGTCTCAGACCTTTGGAAGCCAAGATTTTAATAGCAGGGGCCACCAGGTCTCAGGCATTCAAACTCAGACTGGGTTAGTTCTTGTGGTTCTCAAACCTTTGAACTCAGGCTGAGCTATACCATTGGCCTGCCTGGTTCTCCAGCCTGCAGAAAACAGATCATGGGTCTGCTTGGCTTCCAGAATCATGTGAGTCAACACTCAGAATAAATCTATTTATCTATCTATTATTTATCTATCATATCTCTTTTTGGTTCTGTTTCTCTAGAAAACCTTAACTAATATACTCTGTAAGAATGAACCATGTTTCTCTGGTTTTTAGGGGGGTACATTCTCAACAAAAGCAAGTTTACAATATAATGCTTATAATTTTGTCTCAGAGTTTTGGGGGGGAAAGCTAAATCTTACATCTTTCTTGTTTTTCTATTATGACTGTTAACAAATTGCAACAAACTTCATGACTTGAAGCAACACAAATTAATATCTTCTCTTTTGGTGCTTAGGAGTTGGACTTAAATTTCATTGGGTTAAAAGCAGGATAGGCAAGGCTGCATTTATTCTGGAGATTTTTTTTTAAATATATATTTTTTGCCTTTTTTAGCTTCCAGAGCCTACCAAAATTTCTTGGTCTGTGGCCCCTTCCTCCATCTTCAAATTCAGCACAATGGCCTGTGTCTGGCCATTTTCTGTAGATAAGTCTCTCTCTGATCACACCTAGAAAAGGCTTTCTGCTTTTTCAGATTCATGGGACTTGACTGAGCCCACCTTGATAATCTAGGATAATCTCTATATCTAAAGATCACTTAAACACATCTGCAGTCTTACTTTGCCGTGGACTTCACCAAACTTACACATTTTGACAAAGAGGATGTGGGCATCTTTGCTGGGCAGGTTATCACAATATCTTTGTACACATAATTACCTTTCCAAAATACTCCCCACCCATATGAACTATGTGTCTCACTATGTCAAGTTGTAAATGCATTATACTAATCTGTATTCTCAGAAATTAAAGACAAAAAAGGAAAACACTGACTTACCACATTCACTTTTGAGAAATCAAAATAAAGTTGCACCTGCCAGAGATTTTCATGTATGGCTAAAATAAGTGATTTCACAAGCCATCTATGATGTATTCTCTAATGCTATATTCTGAACAGTAATCAAACAAATATTTTAAAAGCTATTATTACCATATCATATAAACTTGTGCCTAGATTTTCTGTTGCCAGTTTTTCTTGAAAGCACAAAGGCATGAAAACTTTTGAGATAAAATCAGCCGACCCAACATCTATGTATATCTTTTCAACCTGACCTTCATCAAAGTTCTTTGGATAAAATAAACTGTTTTAAATGTATTGATAAATATTAAAATTGCCTTTCCTAGTAGGAATTTTCACAGTTACAGATTTGACCCAAACCTGTTTTTAATTAACTTCATGACTCATAAGAGTTTTGAATATGTGTATAATAGTTAAATCCACAATACCCAAATGAATTAAAATATTTCTTCAAAGGCAGAAATAAAATCAATATATTGTTTGATTTTATTGTTTCCTTTAAGTAAGTTCTGACTTTGGGTATACAGGATAACAACTAATGAAATGTTTAATAATATTTCTGAATACTCATTGACATAGATGTTGCCATGTCTGGAAAAGTCCTAGGCAACTATACAGGAAAAGGTTAACAAGAAGATTCCTTTTTGAATTTTTTTTTTTTTGCACCATGTTGTTATTACACTTTTATAAACCAACCAAACCAAACAAGATAATATAAAATACCATGTGTGAGGATTCCTGCTTGGTTTGCTCACTAAGAAAACCAGAGCAAACCACTCTCAGCTTCCTGAAGAGGCTGTCAAGTCCTCATTTTTTAATAGACCCCAAATGTCTTTGATGCAGCATTATTTGCCTTCAGACTCTTTCCAGAATTTTATTGATTCATTCACAACTATATGATGATACTCAGTACTTTGTTTTTGGTAATACAGTAAATGTTGTTTAATCAGAAATATGAGATTAATTGCTTTGGGAAAAAATATTCCCAGGTATAAAGCTCTTGGTTTAATATTCCATGTGGCTTTCATGGATAATGATTTCCAAGCATTTGACTAATTGCCTGTATTTTTATCTAGGCTTTAATTCAGAAATGAAATTTGCTTACAAATGTTTAAGGTTTTGTCTTCCATAGGGATTAAGTTTATTAAAGTCATCAGGACTTGCCTGGTCTATCTTATGTATAATTTTTATCGAATATATTTGAGACTTTACTAAAGACAAGTTCTATTATTGTTGTTGCCTTTTAATTATGGACATGATTATGACTCTGAAATGTTTAGGAGGTTTCTTACTAAGGAATTCATATGGAAAATTTCTAGCAATAATTAAACACTGCTCACTTTTTTCTTTTCTTTTTCTTTCTTTGTACTACAAGATTATAATAATAGCATTTTCTAAATGTGTGAATTTTCATCTGCCCTCCTGCCCAAGATCTGTACCACTGGTGGCTGTTCGCAAGTCATCTCTGGGCACTCAGCCTCATCTTCCAAAGGCTCTGCTCACCTGGAACTTGAATTCCCCATGGATGGCTGAGGTTAAATCATTCAGACTCCAAAGGACCACGATGTGAGAGAAGTCCAGCTCCAGAGTTTATGAAGAAAGCAGATAGAATTCTAATGAAAGGGCAGCACTTGCCATTATACCCCCACTCCTTACCATGGAGTCTGTCTGCTTAGACGTCCCTTCTCTTTGAAAGAAACATAAATCTTTACAAAAAGATCTGTGGAGCTGCCTTAATGGTTATGAAAGGTAAAAGACTCTGGGAGGTGAAGGAATTTCCACATCAAATGAATGAGATAATTGAGCATTCCTTACTTTTGTATCCATGTGGTGTATTTATACATGTGAGTATGTGTGTGTGGCTCATCTCACCTTAAGTCTGTACCAGGTATATACAACTGTCAGAATGAATTACAGTAAAATTGTTTTTCAATGGCATCACACATCAGTGTGGCAAAGCACAATAATGAGAGTAACTTAGCTACAACTGTTTCTAGAACACGAGGGGGGTGGTGTGCAAATGCTCCAATAAATCAATGCAGTTAGAATTTCACGGTAGCTGTAAGATGTGTACATCTCAGAAAGTATTTGTAAAACAAATTCAGAACATGGGAAAGAAGTGCCACTTCCCTGTGTATTATAGTGGCCATAGGGCAAGGTCCCTCAGTGGTCACTGTCACTGCCAAGAGATTCCTATTCATCCCCTCCCTGAGATGCTGAAGTACTAATTGGCCTCTCAACCAGGCAAATTTCAAGAATAAAATTTATTTTTGACTGTTATACATAAAATCAAAATGATTAAAATATGGAAAAACTGGATCTAATATGTGTGTATATATATGTCTTTGTATATCTCAAAACTTTTGTAATGATCCCCATATGTATGTACATGTGTATATATATCTATATACACACATGTTTACATGCACACACACATACTTGTGTATGTACACACACCAAAAAAAAGAGGTCTCCTGGAGGTATTCTGAAAAATACTCTGTAAATACCTCAGTCTATCTTGTAAAATGAAATATTTATTATTTAAAAAAATAACCTGTGAATAACTATTACCTTACACAAGCTTGTTTGGAAAATGTGTGCATATAGACATGAATCAGTTTAAGGTATTCAGTGAAATCAAGAATTCAAATGGTGATATCGCATGTAGTTCTTATTTTATCATGTAAACATTTCTATCTTGAAAGATTAATTCCAATAGTTATTCTATTACTATTAAGCAAAGTATGAACTACATTAGCTAGACATTAGTAGAAAGCAAACTTTTACATTATTTATACAAAGCATAGAACGTGGCCTGCATGCTCTGTAAACGGGACAATGATTCCAGATGATGGCTTTCCGTGTGTGTGAGGGTCTCTACAACAGAGCAGAAATGGAAATGTCAAGATTTTGTTTGTTTCTTTCTTTTTCTAATGCATGATGCAAGGGATTCTCTGTCCAAGTCCAGTACTTAGTGCTGCAGCTGCAGGGAAGAGCTGATCTAGGATCCCTGCCAACTGTTATATTCTGTAATGGAAAATGGAGAAAATCTGCAAAATTCTGGCTGGAGCTGAAATTAGTAGTTTATGCTTCAGTTGTTGAATTAGACATAATTAGATAATTCCATATTGAATTCAGAATGACATTTAAAATGAGTTCTGGTATTTCCAATCTTTCCCTTCCTGCTGCTGGACAGAAACATGGCTGCCTTTCTGTGTCCTGAACTGCAAAGGCTGTGTGTGTGGGGAGGTGTGGAAGGGGACATCACTCAAGTGATAGCGTGTGCTTGTGTGTACCACTGCACAAAATAAAGCTTACTGTGCAAACTTTCCATCTGATGTCTGAACTCATGGGACTGGTATGTGAGGAATCTACTCCCTATTTCCTTTGGAATGTGCTCTCTCCTGAGAAGATAAGGATGGGTGGAACTGCTGTAAGGCAATGCACAGTTCTGCCATATTGCCCTAATGTGACATGAAATTCCAAAGCCTGTCACACTAGGAAAGGTCACACTGACAGGCTGACAGCTGCAGTCCGTGCAGATTCTCTCCTGTGACTGGCAAATGACGTTACGTTCTCAATGTACAAAATGCCTACAAAAACAAAATGTATGTTTTCCTTGCATTTTTCAGAAACACTTTATCAGCCTTTTTTGGGGAAAGCTGCCAGGGTCCTGACCCAGCACTATTATGATGAAAATTTACCATTGATGTGAGCATTGGTTAGAACTAATGTCAATAAACATTTGATGATGACGAGTTATCAATAAAAGTAGAACATCAAAAAATGCTACAACTCTTTTTTAAAGGATAAACAATATTCAGTTAAGAAACATTTACACAGCAACTTAAAATGCTTGAAGCACTGAGGTTGTAGAGAGCAAATAGTCTTCACCCTCCTGTCAACATATTTGAACTGAGAAGATCAGGAGACAAACTGATCACTTGCTAACACAGCTGGAAAGGAAGTAAGAGCCTTGATCCTGGGCTTGGGCTTAGCAAAGACACTCATGATACATAAGTACAGCAAGGGGAGACGAGTCCTTGCCGGGACTATTGGTGAAACATGAAAGCCAGGGCGCTGACATGGGAACCAGGTTCATAAGTGCACCCAAGTCCCAGTTAGGATAGAGAAAATTGCATACTAATGAGCAAAGACACAGACTGAAACAGAAAAAAAATCCCAATTAGCCAGTCTGTCACCATGGCAAAGCCTGCTCATGATAAATAAGGGCAATTTCCTATTTTCTCTAATCTATCTCAAATGTCAAAACTCTCACCACATTTGGGGAACTGTTTTCTAATGTTCAGGTTCTATTTCCAGTTATGAAAGATGTTATAATGAAATAGTGAGGGTGTCAGAAACCCACTTCCATCCCATATTGGCCTGCGACTTTGGTCATGTCCTGTGATCTACCTGAATTTCTTTTGTTCATCTGTAAAGTGAAGATAACAATGTCTGCTTGGAGGAATTATCAAAAGGATGAAACGAAACTATGCACATGGAAGTCTTCTGTCAAGACTACTCTGAAGCACTTGATTTTCAATTACCCAATTTTCCCACATTTGTAATCATAAGAATAAAATATAAAAAGACATATAACAACTTAAAGGCTCTCTAGGAAACTTCTAGGAGCTTTACTAGAAATAAGAGGAAGGACAATCCTGCAAATACTTCTCATGTGTGTAACAGTGGGAAAATGTGGGAAGTTACCATGAAAAGATACCTCTAAGACCCCAGGCAGAGGTATCTTTCTCAAAGTGGGGGTACTAAGTAATAGAGAAAAAAATGCCTTTTAGGGGTTAGTTAATCACAAACACTGGTGATATAATTGTGAACTAGTGTCACAGAACAGGAGGAATCTATTCTGAATTTATCCTGATCCCCTCAGGAAATGGATGGAGGAGGGACTGTCAGAATTATAAGTAGCCCAGGACCAGATAACGTCTGTTGGCTGGACAAAAGGGAAGGCAAAACAACTTACAGAACTATAACCTTATTTCAGAGGGTATGTCACAATAAGCTGAGATTACTTCCTACTAATCTGGTTATGCTTTCACCCCCAGAATAAACCTTTTCAAGCACCTTATCTATGAAGGCCTTCCATCAAAAGGGGAGAAACGAATCAAAAAGCCCCCAGCATGGGATTTATGTAAATATAATATTAGACAAGGTTAGGAAAAGCACTTGGAAAAACATGAAACAAAAACACTCCCTAGAATGAGTAGTTGTTGAGCCAGTGAATTACTTGAACACAGTGGATGGCCATGGATGAAACAATCAAATAGTTCAAAGGAGAAGGAAAGGATGACGTACAGGAGAGAAGATGAGCCACGAGCTGTCAGAGCACTCCACTAAACAAAGAAAGCAGGACTGACCACCACAATGAGACCAACCCAAAGTCAGTCAACACAGTCCACCATGGGAAAACTGGACTAGAAAGATAAACCAAAAAATGAGATGGATGGATAAGAAGTATCCAAGGAAGAAAGAGACGTCAAGGAGATGCAAAATCTGCATTAAATGTGCATGGGAAAGAGAAGTAAATAAGTGAACTAAGAAGTATTAAAGATTTTATATTTTTAAATAATACAGAAATATAAGAACACTTGAATATACAGATAAAAAATGGCCACAGAGTTTTAAGAATGGTTGGTATAAAAAAAGTTGGCAAAAAGCTTATCTATATTAGGATTTTCTTCACTGAAGGTTTGAAGATAAATTAAAAATATTCATAATCAGGTTTAAAAAAAAGAAGAAAGTAAATGCAAATTATACTGATATTATATATTTTTTGCAGTAATGTTTCCACCTGTGAAAATAGTGGTATAACATCTATGAAATGCTCATGGAAATAAAACGTTATACACGGTGAAAATTGCCTTTAATTCTAAGACTACGCCATATTTGCAAATGGAAACATAGGAATGATAGTGAAGTCTTTCTGACAACTAGAAAAAACAATTTAAAGGAAAATAAAGACCACTAATACTGAATTCCAGTATGTTAAAGTATTCAAGAGTAAAGTCTACTACCACCTATAAATGATTTTGAAATGTGTCAAAAACTAGGATGGATTGATGAGTCGAGAGAGATCAATAAATGAACAGCTGGTTGATAAAACAAAGAAAGCAAATGCTGTGAGGTCTAGGCAATGGTTAGTGGGTGATCATTAGGTGGTTATTTTTATTTTTCTGTATATTTAAACATTTTTACAATAAAATTATAAAAATTAATCACAAAACTGTAACAAAAGGATTAGCTCTGCATTTATTCTATTTAACTGTAAGATCAGAAGTAAAACAACTGCGGGAATTACAAAACAGAAATCAACATTATAATTCATGACTATTTAGAATTACTGTATCTAATAAAAATTAATAGAAGGGAGATTCAAGACAGGAGTAGGGATATTTATATAACCAGAGAGCCTACACAACTCTTTTAATGCTAATGAGTCAATTAATCAAGATATAAATGTAAAGACTAGAGAAACTAATCAAAATACAACCACATGTAGGATACTTTGTAATTTCATCTCTGGTCATGGTGGAGAATTGACATTGAGACAGTCTCTAGAAAAACAAGATCAAGTGTGTCATATCCAGTTGTATCATAGAGTTAGCCATTATGGACCGTGACTTTCATATTATGAAAAAGAATACACACACACACATATAGACACATGGAACAAAGTGGGAGGAACAAAGCAAGCAACAAAAAGATAATACCATAAAATAGTATATAACCCAGTGTAAATTTCCTAAAGTTATTCCCATTACACATTTAAGTGTACACTTGTTTTTGGTAAGTTTTAAAGTGATTGAAAGTATTGATTATTAAAGGCCTGGAAAGGGGAAACCTGTGGTAAGGAAAGCAGTGGGCAAACTCTTAATCAGTACACAAAGTGAGAATTAGGATGGAGAACATCTATTTGACAAAGAATGGCCCTTCATGATGACATAGCTTATAATTTGCAGTAAATTCAGAGGAGGTCTGAGTATCAGCATGGGATGAAACTATCACATCAAATATATATAAAAAAATCCTCCATGGACTCTTAAAAAATAGGCAGAAGTATGTTAGCAGTAGGGAGTTAACTTCACCTCTCTCAGTCCATGACTTATGAAGGATACATAACAAGTAACAGCAATGAAGATTTAAGCAACATAGGGAGATCTGTTTGTAATTTACCTATTTATATGGGGTGGTTATAAAGTTCATGTGCAATTTAAAATAAAGTTCATGTGCAATTTAAAATAGTACACAATTTAAAATTGCACATGAACTTTATGACCATCCTGTATCACCTGAGGACATATAATCTATCTTGCCTTCCAGTATCCAGGAAAAAAATGCCAATCTTTAGGTCAAATAGAAAAGTTCAATAAATTTTTGCGAGTAGAAATGGCACAGAATAGAATATATACTGAACTTGATACTACAAAACTAGTTTAGCGGGTTTCTAACCTGATGAATCACAAAAGAAAACAGACTAGAGAGTATCCACAAAAATGGTTGAGTCCAGCTTATATCAGAAACTACAGTAACATGCCAAAAGCAATGCTCAGAAAAAAAAAATTAACAGTCTTACACACTTACATAAATAACAAGAGTATAAAAAATGATTTAAACTTTGATAGAAAGAAGTAGAAAAAAGACCAATAACATAAATTCAAGTAGAGTAAAAGGAACAAACTAATAAAAAACAAATACAAGATTCAATATATTACAATAGAGACTAATGTTAGAGCCATTAGAGAAATCTAAAGCAAAAAGAAAAAAATTAATAAACATATAAAGGTAAGAAATAATACATTAGGAACAGAGTGACACTAGAACTATTAAATAAATCTAAAGTTTTAAAATAATTAATAAAATAGGTATATTGTTGGTTAAGCTGGCCAAAAAAAGAACAAACACACACAATTAGAAATAAGGATGCTGAACAAATCATAGCTATGAAATTAAATGCTATAAAACACAACTTGATAAGAGAAGGTAATTAGAACTAGGCTCATGAAAAAGAGGGAAATTACCATTATTTGGAGAAAATGTAATTGCATAAATGAAAAATTCATGAGAGTCAACTGAAAAACTATTACACGAGGTAAGGATAACTCTGTGAAATGACTTGGTAAGAAGTAAAAGGTAAAAATGGATAGCCTAAGTATATACAAACCATCATCCTGTTGGCATCAAGACCCAGGCATAATAGAAACAAAAGGAATAAATGTAATAAATGTGTAAAGTGTGAGTACATGTCGAAATACTTCTCTGGTACACAAAAGGGCAAAAGATGAAGTAGAATGGCACATCCTGTTTAAGATGGGACACTTCCCAACCTAAGCAAAGGAATTATTAATTGATACATTTCAGACCACCCTAGGAAAATCCTAAAGAGTTTTTTCTCCAGCAAAGTAATTCAATTTTAAAAGTAAACATGCAAAAACAGCCAGGAAAAAAGTCTGCAAAAAGTGAGTAAAGAGAAGGGGCAGAGCAAGATGGCAGACCAGAAAGATTGTTCAACTGAGAACTCCTAGTACAAACAGGGAAAATGAAAGAACCCAGCAATACCTGGGCAGGGACCTTACCCAGAATTGTAGCTCAGGAACCATAGTAAGGAGTTGGAGGTAGTGAGCTAGATACAGTGTGTGATCCAGAATGGTGGAAATGCAACTCATCAGGCAAGTAATTGTGATCCCCAGCATTGACTGCCACCCCAACAGAAGTCCAGAATGGGAGGAAGCCTTCCTAGAGTTTTTGGATTTTGTTTTGGGGGAGAGGCTACACATGGAGTGGAAAGCTTGGAGGAGTGGGCAGACTCAAAAAGTATAGAGCAACCAGATTTGAATACTAGTAGGAATGGATTTGCCATCAGTTTAGTAGTTGGTGAGACAGCCACACTGGGAAGGTCACAGTGGCCAGGGGGCTGCAATGGTGGGAAGGTGGGGAGAAGGTCTTAGTAGGAGCCTAAAGCACAGCTGTCTTAATACTATCTGCCAGGATCAGAACTCCACAATTAGGTCAGGCTGAGGGACTTCCATAGCCCAGCAAGAAGTAGTGTCAGGGGGCACTATGAGACCTGCCCCTGAAGGATTCTTGTGAGCTTTAAAATCACAACCTGGAGGAGTCTAAATGCTGAGGAAACAATCAGGCGATCACCAAGGGTAATTAAGTTAAGCATAAGAACCATAGAGGTTGCTGGTTATGTTCTATGTCTCCTAAAACAGCCACAGCTCCAACTGGTATCCTGGTGACATATTGCAACATATACATTCCAATTAAAGTTGGCCCCTTTATATATATGTGTGTGTGTGTGTGTGTGTATGTAATTTTTTTGAGACAGAGTCTCATTTTGTCACCCACGGTAGAGTGCTGTGGCATCACAGCTAACGGCAACCTCAAACTCTTGGGTTCAAGTGATTCTCTTGCTTCAGCCTCCTGAGTAGCTGGCACTATAGGCACCTACCACAATACCCGGCTATTTTTAGACAGAAGTCTCATTCTGACTCAGGCTGGTCTTGAACCTATGAGCCCAGGCAAGCCACATGCCTTGGCCTCCCAGAGTGCTAGGATTACAGGCATGAGCCATTGCACCTGGCCCTATATAAAAATTTTTAGTATTTTTTTCATATTTTTACTTTTTAAATTTTTTTCTCTTCTTTTCTATCTGGCTTAGGTTGTTGCTATTTTGGGCTATTTGAGCTTTTTGTTTTGTTTTTGCTAATTTGTTTGTTTGGTTCTATTCTTAACTTCCATTTTTACTTTCATCAAGAGCAAGGAGTCATGTATTTTTTGGTCATGGTATTTTAACTTCATTTATTCCCTCTCTATTCCACTCTTCTCCATTCTCTCTTTTAATAGAGACTCTTCTACTTTCCTCATCTTTCCCACATAAATTGCTTTTGCAACAACTAAGTATCACCTCCTTTTTTGGGTCATCGTTTCCTTTTTCTGTTTCCCCCCTCTCCTTTATTTGATACAACTATATTTTTTATTTTCTTTATCTGTTCTTACTTTATTATTATTATTATTTTCCTTTTTTTTTTTTCTGAGTGCTGGAGTGGCATTACTGTGCCTCTAGTAGGGAGGTCACAGCAGTAGTCTGACTCAAGGAGGACAAGAGATCATGGTCTAGGGAGCCCTACTACTTTTGGCCCTGGGAAGACAATATTGGCAAGTCTACACTGTAGAATTTTTCTATTTATTTTTCATTTTTATTTATTTTTTCCTTCTTGTTTTTTGTTTTTGATCTTTTCTTTCTCTTACTATTTTTGGCAGAGCAAGAGTTTGGCTTTTCTCAGGCTGGTAAGGAGCTCCTGATTTCAAGGAACCCACAAAGCTCATCCACTCAAAATCCTTGTATTATAGACATGACCTTAACACCATGCCAATCAATACCACTATTCCTTCTATCACTCTCATTCTCTTTTCCTGTCCTCATTCTCTCTTTTTCTTCAATTCTTTTATTTTCATTCCCCTTCCCTCTTTTATTTTTGTATTCTTTTTCTTTTTATTTCTTTTTTATTCTATCTTTTCCCTCTTGTTTCTCCCTGCTTGAGCTTTACCCTTCTCTTCCTTTTGACCTAAGCTCTGAGACAAAGTAATTTGAAGCAAAGGAGGAAGTGAGAAGGAGAAAGGAAGACAAGAAGGTCAATAAGAAGAAAGAACACAGAGGAGGAACCAACAGAATAATTTGGGCAACATGAAAAACCAAAACAGAGCAACTCCCCCAAGAGACTGTAAGGCAGCTACTGCAGAAGACTCCACCTATAAAGAATTGATGGATTTGACAGAAAGGGAATTTAAAATATGGATGATAAAGTCAATAAAAGGAATAGACAAGAAAAAGGAAAGACAAAACCAAAGCTCAGACAAGAGATATGTAGAATATAGAAAGGGTATGGCAGAGCTTAAGGATATGAAGGAGACAATCAGGGGATGTAAAGATGCAGTGGAAAGTATCAAAAATAGGTTAGACAATGGAAAACAAAGAACGTCAGAGCTAGAGGATAAAGATTTCAAGGTAACCCTGGTAGTCAAAGAGCAGAAAAGAAGAGAGAGAAAGCTGAACTGTTGTTTAGAGAACTCTGAGGCTCCAGAAAGCAATCAAACATATAAAAAATAGAGATTTCTGAAGGGGGAGAAAATTGTTCCGAAGGAATGGAAACCCTATTGGAGATCATTATAAATGAAAATTTTCCAAGTTTCACTAAAGATCCTAATACTCCTTTAAGATGGGTATCAAACCCCAGGTCATCTCAACTCAAACAGAGCTTCTCCAAGACACATTGTAATGAACCTCTCCAAAGTCAAGATGAAAGAAGAAATTCTGCAAGCAGCCAGGAGTAAGCGCTAAGTGACCTATAGAGGCAGAGCCATTAGGATGACAGCAGACTTTTCAACTGAAATCTTCCAAGCCAGAAGAAAATGGTCATTGTACTTCAACATTCTTAAACAAAACAATTTTTAGCCCAGAATTTTGTATCCTGCTAAACTAAGCTTCAAAATTGATGGAGAATCAAATCTTTTACAGATATACAAACACTGAGGAAATTCACCACAACAAGACCTGTTCTACAGTCAATACTTAGATTTATTCTCAACACTAATCATCACAATAGATCACCAGCTAAGTAAACATCCAGAACTTAAAGGTCAAAACTTAGCTTCCACAATGACACAAAGGATAAAACTATACAACAGACTGTCACAAAATAAGATGAATAGAACTCTACCACACTTATCAATTCTCACAATAAATGTCAATGGATTGAATTTACCACTGAAGATGTACAGGCTGGCTGATTAGCTAAGAAAGCACAAGCCATACATATGCTGTCTCCAAGAAACACACCTGGCTTTGAAAGACAAATTAAGACTCAGGGTTAAGAGATGGAAATCAGAAGAAAGGAGGGGTTGTAATCTTATTTTCAAATAAAAGTGGATATAAAGCAACTAAAGTAAAGAAAAAGTTGGACACTTTATACTGATCAAAGGAAAAATACAATTAAATATTATGTTTTTCAATTTTAAATATTTATACACCCAACTTAAATGCTCCCAGATTTATGAAGTGGACCTTGATGTGTCAAATCTAATATGATATCCCATAACAGCATAATAACCAGGGACTTTAACATCCCCTGACAACAGAACAGATCCTCTAAACAGAAACTAAACAAAGATACAAAGGACTTAAATGTGATCCTCTATCAAATGGGGTTAATAGACATATACAGAACACACCATCCAAAAGCTAAAGAATATACATTTTTTTCATCAGCTTATGGTATGTACTCCAAAATAGACCACATCCTATGACACAAATCAAACCTCAGAAAAATCAAAAGAATAGAAATTATGCCTTGTATCTCTTTAGACCACAAGGCAATAAAGGCTTATTGTCTCCAACAAAAACATTCATCCCCACACAAAGACTTGGAAATTAAACAACCTTATGTTGAATGATAGTTGGGTTCAGGAAGCAATAAAAGAGGAAATTGGTAAATTCCTCAGCCATAACTACATTTGAAAAATAGAAAGAGAGCGTATCAACCAATTAAGGAACCATCTTATGGAATTGGAAAAAGAAGAACAGTCTAATCATAAACTCAGCAGAAGAAAAGAAATAACCAATATTAAATCAATATTAATGAAATTGAAAACAAAAAAATCATTCAAAGAATTGATGAAACAAAAAGTTAGTTTTTTGAAAAAATACATAAAATCAATTAACCTTTGGCTAGATTAATTAGAAACATAAAAGTAAAATCTCTAATAACCTCAAACGAAACTGTAAAGAGGAAATAACAACAGATGTCACACAGATACAAGAGATCATCTCTGAGTACTACAAGAAACTCTACACCCAGAATTTGACAATGTGGAGGAAAAGGATCGGCACCTGGAATTGCACCCTCTCCCTAGACTTAACCCAGAAGAAACAGATTTTTTTAACAGACCAATTATAAGAACTGAGATTGAAGAAACGATATTAAAAAAAAAAAACCTCACAACAAAAACAATGCCCTGGTCCAGATGGCTTCACACCATAATTCTATCAAACCTTCCAAAAAGAACTTACACCCATGCTGCAGAAATTATTTCAAAAAATTGAGAAGGAAGGAATCTGCCCCAACACCTTCTATGAAGCGAACATATGAAGCACCCTCATATCAAAACCAGGAAAAGGCCCATCTAAAAAGGAGAACTTCAGACCAATTTCACTAATGAATATAGATACAAAAATTCTCAATAAAATCCTAGACAATAGATTACAGCTGCACATTAAAAAGAAAAAATCATCACGATCAAGTAGGTTTCATTCCAGGGATGCAAGGCTGGTTTAATATACCTTAATTACATTATAAATGTAATTCACCATATCAACAGAAGCAATAACAAAGACCATATAATTCTCTAAATAGACACAGAAAAAGCATTGATAAAATTCAGCATCCTTTTCTAATTAAAACACTTAAGAATATAGGCATAGGTGCATATATCTTAAACTGATTGAAGTCATCTACAACAAACCCACATCTAATATTATATTGAATGGAGTAAAACTCAAAGCTTTTCCATTTAGAAGTAGAACCAGACAAGGCTGTCCTCTATTGCCACTACTATTCAACATAGTGCTGGAATTTCTAGCCAATACATTCAGGCAAGAGAAGGAAATAAAGGGCATCCAAATGGGGGCAAAGGAGGTCAAACTCTCCCTCTTTTTTGACAATGTGATCTTATACTTAGAGAACCCCAAAGACTCAACCCCAAAATTCCTGGAAATGATAAAAAAATACAGCAAGTTCTCAGGATATAAAATCAGTGTCCACAAATCAGTAGCCCTTATACATACCAATAACACCCGAGAAGCTAATCAAAGACACAATTACCTTCACAGTAGCTCTACAAAAAGAAAAAAAAAAGGAAATACATAAAAATATACCTAACAAAAGAGGTGATGTACCTCTACAAAGAGAATTATGAAACTCTAAGAAAAGAAAATGTCTGGAAGAATCAAAATTGTGAAAATGTCCATATTACCCAAAGCAATCTACAGATTCAATGCAATCCTCATTAAAATAGCATCATCATACCTTCAAGATTTGAGAAAACTGATTCTTTGTTCTATATGGAACCAGAAAAAAAAAACATATAGCCAAGGTGACTCTTAGCAATCAAAACAAAGCTGGGGGTATCACCCTAACAGACTTTAGGCTATTTTACAAGGCCATGGTGATCAAAACAGCATGGTATTGGCACAGAAATAGAGACATTGACATTTGTAACCAAATAGAAAACCATGAGATGAAACTAACATCTTACAGACATCTGATATTTGATAAACCAAACAAGAACATACACTGGGGGAAAGTACCCTTATTCAATAAGTGGTGTTGGGAGAACTGGATAACCACACATAAAAGACTGAAACTGGACCCACACCTCTCACCATTTGCAAAAATTGACTCAAGATGTATAAAAGAATTAAATCTAAAGCATGAAACAATACCAATTTTCAAAGAAAGTGTGGGGAAAACACTTAAAAGCTTGGAAAGTCTTGGAAAGATTTTATGAAGAAGACTTCCATGGCAATTGCAACAACAAAAATAAACAGGCTTAATTAAGCTGTAAAGTTTCTGTACAGCTAAAGAATCAACAACAAAAGCAAATAGACAACCTTTGGAATGGGAAAACATATTTGCATATTATGAATCAGGCAAAAAGCTTGACAACTAGGATCTATAGAGAACTCAAATTAATCATCAACAACAGAAAAGACCCAACAGTCCCATATATCACCAGGCAAGAGACATGAATAGAACCTTCTTTAAGGAAAACAGACAAATGGCTAACATGAAAAAATGCTCATCATTCCTAATCATCAGAGAAATTCAAATCAAAACTACCCTGAGATATCACCTAAACCCAATGAGAATGGCCCACATCACAGTCTCAAAGCTGCAGGTGCTGGCTTGGATGTGGAGAGAAGGGAACACTTTTACATTGCTGGTGGCACTGCAAACTAATACAACCTTTTGAAAAGGAAGTATGGAGGATCCTTAAAGAACTCAAATTAGATTTCCAATTTCATCCTTCCATCCCATTACTAGGCATCTACTCAGAAGAAATAAATCCTTTTATCATAAGGACATTTGCACTACATTGTTTATCACAGTTCAACTTAACAATTGCCAAAGTGTGGGAACAGCCTACATGCCCACCAACCCAATAATGGATTAACAAGCTGTAGTATATGTACACCATGAAATACTATTAGCCACTAAAAAAGATGGAGACTTTATATCTTTTGTATTAACCTGGATGAGGGTGGAACACATTCCTCTTAGTAAAGCATCACAAGAATACAGAAGCAAGAATCCAATGTACTCAATTCTAATATTAGGGCAGTAGAAAATCTAATACAAGGGGTGGAGTAGGGGAATGAGGGAGTGGGAAGAGGTGAGGTGGGAAGGGGATGGGGGTCATGGTGTAGGGCACAGCTCTTGGGGGTGGGACACAATTATGAGAGGGACTTGATCTGACAAATGCAGTCAGTGTAACCTAATTCTTTGTACCCTCAGTGAATCCCAAACAATAACAGGAATATGAGTAAAGAAGGCAGAAATTGATCTTTCAGATACTTAAACGTATTTTCAGGCTGTGGCATGGATGCGTAAGTAGATAGAAGAATGGGGCGGAAGAAGAGAACAGAAAGTCAACATAAATTTCTACTCCATTAGAAAAATGGTCCTCTATCAGGAGGGAAAAAAAGATAAAACAAACAAGAAAAAATAGTTATTTAATAAATGGTGGTGAGGCAACAGAAAATTACGGAAGAAATTTAAATTGCACTCTTACCTAATGTATCAAGTCAAAACATGTTCTAGACATGTAAACAACGCAAATAAAAGCATATAATTATTTAAGGAAAATATGGAAACTTTGTTTTATATAGTCTCAGAGAAGAAAGGTCTTTCAAGGTATTGTACAAAACCAGGATTCCATAAACAAGTTAGCAATTCAGCATAAAAAAAGTATTTCTGCCTGGCAAAATCAAAAAGTAAACGAAGTAAGAAAAAGTTTTGTAATTCATACCACAGAAAGGAGATCTTTCCTTAAACTATGATTAAATCTTACTAATTACTCATTAAAGGAAAAAAATCAACCACCCAAGAAAGATGAAGGACATAAATTGGCAGTTAATTAAAAAGGAAATATGATTACTAAGGAATGTATGAAAAGATGTTGGATTCCTTTATAACAAGAGAGATGCAAATAAAAAAATATGAGATACTGTTTTCAGCTATCAGAACGGCAGAAATAAACATGCCTGGTGACAGAAGTCAGCATGGAAATACACATTCTCTTCTAGTGCTGATGGAAATGAGAATGGATTAAAGATGTGGAGAAATAAATCGGGCAGCATCTATCAAACTTTAGAAATGTATGTATTCAACCCTTCTAGGAGTTTATATAGCACATACACAGGCATACATGCAAACTTATTTATATTATAAGACTGTAAGTTATATCACTGTTTGTAAGTGCAAAAACACTAAGTCTTCATCCAGACAGGACTCAAGTAAACTGAAGCACATTCATAAAACAGACGTGATGCAGCTGTTGAGCTGAGTGAGGAAATGAACGTGAGTGAAGTGTTATTCAGGTAGGTGTAATATTCTACCATTTGTGCAAATAAGGGATCTATCTGCATATGCTTGTACATGCATAGAATAGGTCTGAAAATACCCAATGGCAGTGTTCCCCTGTGAAGTGAGGAACTGGATGACTATGGGCAGAAACTCTTAGTGAATTGGAAAATGATGGCAATTTTAACAAGATTTTCCATATCCCTGTGGCAGGATCTGGCACATGTAAGTATGGGTTATTAGTTACCCACGTGTGTAACCCCATTTTAACACTGTGATGCAGCTACTTTAATTCCCTGGGTTCTAGCAGGTTCCAGGTCAGCAACTCTGAGTCAGAGAGCTGGTCGCTTACCCAAGTGCTCTGCCTCTGGAATCTGGAGAGCAGAAGGCAGATGTGACAGGTAGAATCGTCTCCACACTGCCCTGGGAATATGTGAGGTTTCAGGGTAAAAGGCAACAAAGGTTGCCAAAGACTGCTCCTAAAGGGCCTGATCATCCTGGATGGTCCTGGTGAGTCCACTGTAATTATTAGAGTCCTTAAAAGTGGACGGTAGTGTCAGAGTGAATGATGTAAACTGAGAAAGACTTGACCAGCCCTTGCTGACTCTGAAGACAGAAGGGCCTGGGAGCTGCAGTACCCTACCAAGCCACAGAACCCTGCTAGGTCCTCCAGAAGGGAACGCAGCCCTCCAACACCTTCGTTTCAGACTAGGGAGGCCACTTAGCCCACTGGACTTCAACCCTTCACATTTGCAACAGGCTTGAAGCTCATCTGATAGAGCAGCCGCGGGAACTGAGACAGCAGGTGAGAATAGCATGATGCCCACAGAAGATAACAAGGCCGTAGGAAGCCAATGAAGTCCATGTCCTTCCTTGGGGACCTCTTCCCACAAGCGTAGGTACCACTGCACGCCCGGAATGCACGCGCTCCCAGACACACTTCCTGCATCCAGGAACCCAAGAGCATCCATGGGAGCCTAACACAGCAGTTCTCCCCAGGTGGTCCTTAGACCACCAGCAGCAGTGTCACCTGAGAACCGGCTGGAAAACCAAATTCTTGGGCCCCCTCTCTGGTATCTGGAAGCAGAAACTCAGACTAGTGGCCAACACTCTGCCTTAACAAGTGATTTTGGGGTGAAGCATGTTTCAGAACCACTGGCTTAAGTCTGCAGGGGGTACAACCTGCAGCCCGCGGGCCACATGCTGATTTTGTGACAATATTTTTTCTTACCTGTAGTGTTGGGTATCATGAAAAACATGCACTTTTTTTTTGTCAGTGTTTGTGTACTTACTATGTGGCCCAAGGCAACTCTTATTCTTCCAGTATGTGGCAGAAAAGAAAAAACACTGGACACCCCCGACTGAGCAGGGGCTCCCGAATCTCAGTGCATGCTGGAATCACTTGGAGAGCATTAAAAATTCTGACACCCAATTACACCCCAGACTCACCAAATTAGAATGTTTAGGTGGGGGAGGCAGGTGCCGGCAGAGGTGACCCCAGTTGAACCACACGATGGCAGTTGGAAAGCACTGGTTTCGAGCAGGTAGCAAAGGAGACACGTGCAGATCTCCTGGGGCTGATTAAAATAGCGATTCCTGGGCCCCACCTTCAGGCGCCCTGACTTGGTTAGTTGGTTACAGCCTGAGCAGCTAGAGTCTTAAGAGTTCCCAGGTGGCTCTCCTGTGCCACTGGGGCAAAGGCCACAGCAGAGCTCCCCCCGTCACACCTGATGGGGTTAGATGTGGTGAGCAGGAGGAGAGACCATTTCTCTACTTGTTTCTGAAAAGTCATTGATCATCACTTTGCAAACATAAAGGGGCACACTGAACCCATTTCTTGTTCCATATAGTTCAAAATGTAATAGTGTCAAGATTTCCTTTAATTTATCATTACAATTGTTGCCACTGTCTCCTCTTCAGCATACCCTCTGCTATAAAGATTGCAGGTTGAGCCATCTGAAATTGCTTAATTAGCCCACATTTGACATTCCAAGCAGCAATTTCACATCATTTGGCCTAATAGGTGAGCACAGTAACACACTTCCCTAGGACACCAAGAAGATGACACTAATTGAAAAGCTCATTATTGCACACAAACTTGATAATGGCCCTCAAGCAAGGAGTTATCTGGGAATTTCCAAAATCACTTTTCAAAAAAAAAAGTGCTGAAGGCCCAGTTTACTTAAACCACATGCGGAGAGCAGAACGCCCAGTTCTGAGAACCAGTTCCCCTGCTTCTCTCAGCCTGTCGGGGTCACAAGCCTCCCTGCTCACACAGGAAACAGCCCCATCTGCACCAAACATCTTCTTATTTCCCCTCGTTCTACCCACTGTGTTCTCTGAGAGTCTTCTCTGGGGTCAGCAGCACAGGCTCTGATCATCTCCACCTCCTCCAGGTCTTAGCTGAAACTTGGGGGTTCCCCTGCAGACCCATTCTCACCCCATCCCTTGCGACACAGGCTGCCGCTCTCTCTGACATCCCTCAGGACTGGACGGAGGGAAGATCCCACGCCTGGGACCCAGCCCTGTTTCCAGATCCACAGCCACCCACCTACAGTGTAGACCCTGCCCCTCCATGGCAGGTACTAGGAGGTTGCCCCACACCGACGTCTGCAGTGTCTCCTATGCCCGGACCTGTGGTTTGTCTTTTGTTCCAAGACTCTTACTCTGCAGCCATTGATGTCACCTCAAGCTTAACTAGAAAACAACTTGGAAGGTGGTGCGGGCCTCCTGGAATGTCTTGTCTTGGCTTCCATGACAACACTCTTCTGTCTCCCCGCCTGACACAATGCCCACTCTTTCCTCAGTAATCCCATCGGTTCCCAAGACCTTCCCTTCCCTCTGTGGATTCCTCCCACATTCCTATCTCCTAAGTCTCTCCTTGGAACTCTGAAGTCCTGTATCCAATTGGTTCCCCCACACCTCCACAGGGCTCCCTGTGTGCCTATCAGGTGCCAGGACTGGTCCCAGCACATCGATGGAGATAAAGAAGTAAATCCCTGCCAGTGGGAACCTTACCTTTCAGGTGGGGAAAGAGATCGACAAGAAATGATAAACAAAGCAATAAACTATTTCATGATAGAAAATGGTAAGTACAATGGGGGAAATAGAGAGCAGGGTTGGAGGATGGTGGAAATCATCCCTTCACTTAAATGTGGTGTTTCCAAGCCTGAGCTCTTGGTCCATGACCCCCTCCCTCTGCACCTCCCCACATGCACACAGCACTCTGAGCAGCGTCCACGCCAGGAGAAACTAGGGAGTCTCTGGGACGCTTCAGTTTTGGTCACCCACTGTGAGCCTTCATCCTACTTCCAAAATACATTCCTCTTCCACCCCCTGCTCCTCACCTTCCAACAGGGCACCCTGTCCAATCGCAAGTTTTCTTGAACACCCTGCTTCCTTTCCTGTCCCTCTGCTAATTCATTCTCCACCAGAACCACCTTTAACTTGTAAATAGGTTTGTGTCTCCCTGGCTCAAAATGCACTGGAGGCTTCTCTCTGCATCTAAAATAAAGTCCACATTCCCTTCATACACACAGAAGACCCTGTGAGACCCGCCTCAGTCTGCCTGTCCAACATCTCCCCTCATCAGGGGACCCCTCCCATGCGTGGCTTTGGAGCTGCTGTCCTTCTGAACTGCCTGAAACACAGGCAGCGCCTTCCTCCCTCCCCTTCTTGGAACACAGGTTGTAAAATTGTGTATGAAAATCCACCTTCAATGATGAGTGAACTGGAGCACCAAATAGGTTAAGTCACCTGTTAAATGGGCACAGACCAACCCTAGAAACTGCGTCCCATCAAAAATGAGCTCACTCACTCCAACCCTTCTAGAGAATAAAATTAGGTCCTCTCTTCAAATGCAATCACAGCCCCACTCTGGAGATACTTGAGAAAAGAACAGTGACCCCTGGTTCTGACAACCGGTTTGACTATAAGCATGTTTTTCAGCAAGATTGTCAAGTTCTAACTTCTGTTTGTTTTTTACAGCACAGAAATAAAAGAGGAGCATATCCTTGCTGTTTTGGGTGACGGAATCATGCCTGCAAAAATCTCAAAAGGAATATGAAATATGCAGATGTGGTCACAAGGAGTGCAGTATAAATGGAACTGTTGTTCAGGAAGAAATGCCAGCATCCCACAGGCATATGTGCGATCCCATCTGTGACTCTAAATTCACTGCTCAGGAACAACGGGCTCTGCTGAAGACCAGGAGCCTTCTCTGCCTTTAACCTGCATAAAATAGCAACCCCACACAGCCTGGGTACATCTATCTACCCCTCTTGGAACTTGAGACAACGACATTTACCCCTATTTGGACCCCAGGCCTCTCATGCTGACTCCACTTCTTTTTTTTTTTTTTGAGACGGAGCCTCAAGCTATCCCCCTGGGTAGAGTGTCATGGCATCACAGCTCATAGCAACCTCCAACTCCTGGGCTCAAGCGAGTCTCCTGCCTCTGCTTCCCAAGTAGCTGGGACCACAGGCACCCGCCACAACGCCCGGCCATTTTTTGGTTGCAGCCATCATTGTTGTTTGGCAGGCCAGGGCTGGGGATTCGAACTCGCCACCTTAGGTGTACGTGGCTGGCGCCTTAGCCGATTGAGCCACAGGCGCCGAGCCTGACTCCACTTCTTAAAATGCTTTGACTTAAATAAGCAAACAGACTGCAGTGCTATCAGCAGCTCCCATGTGACGGATGCTCATTGACTCACACGGTCCCAGGGTGGCAGAGTAGAAGGACCATGCAGTCGAGACCCAGCCCTAAGGACCTGAGTCCTCTCCATGGCATTCTGACAAGTGGGTTTCCGCCCTCTGCTTGGATACTCGTACTGATGGGGAACTCGCTACCTGACAAGGCATTCCATCCCATTTTTTAAGCTATTGTATTTTAATAATAATTTCTTTCTTAATGGGCTTGAAGTGTTTGGTTTTTTTCCTCAACTTCTGTTTCTCCTTTCACTGGCCAGGTAAGGAGTATAATCCTGTTACAGAGATGTCCCTCCTGACCTTTGAAGATAGCTGGTGCATACCTCCTACATTTCTCTAATTAACATACCCTCACTTTATCAAGGGCAAAGGGTTATACATTTCTGTGGGACTATGTCAAAGGACTTCTGAATTGTGACGTGGGGACAGTAAGGCTCCAAGTATACCATGGCTCCTCTTTGACCTTACAATGACTTTGATTCTCTTGGTTTTCAAGAACACTTACAAGAACTTGGGTAAGCTTGGCTGATCGTCACTTCCAAAATTCATAATTTTTCCTATGTGGTTATATTTAAAATATTTTTTATTTATTTAACTTCGTTCATCTGTGGATTCTTTTTTTAAAGGCTGTATTTTCAGAATGTTTAAAGTAACTAGAACTTGAGACTCCAGAATATAAGCCAAAGGAGAAATACACTCATCTATATCCAAAGGTATTTTGGCCACCAGAGGGCTCCCATATTTTAGTCATTCGTGCCTTACCTGTATTTAAAACATTAAGGGGATTTAGAGAAACAACAATCAAATTTAATTATAAGCTGTTTCTGATGAAAAGCTACATCAGAAATTTTTTAAAAAACGATTTGAGGTCTTTATTTCTTAATCACAATACATCATCTTCTCAAAAACACACTATATATACACCTACAGTGATTTAATCCATAAAATAATTAAGTATTTAATTAATTTTTATAAATTTATTTAAATTTTTATGATTCGCTCACTCAT
The DNA here is from genome assembly GCA_963574575.1 of Galagoides demidoff. Classification (NCBI taxonomy): domain Eukaryota; kingdom Metazoa; phylum Chordata; class Mammalia; order Primates; family Galagidae; genus Galagoides; species Galagoides demidoff. Next base: position 37,265 of record CAUYQV010008329.1, read on the forward strand.
ATCTGAAGAAATTGTCCAACGACTATGTGACAGAGCAAATGCTATCTTCAGGAATATACACCTTCCGAAGGTTGGTATTTAGAACTATGAATGATGCAATTAATTTTCCATCAAATGGAAAACGACTTGAGAAAAAGATAATACTCAATGTTGGGAAGACTAAGAGAAAAATCAACTTTTGTACATACTTGCTGGATATGAAGTTTGGTGCTTCGGCATACTTTAGAGGGTAATTTGTTAACTTATGACATACCGTAAAATGTGCATGAATTTTTAATAAGCAGAAACTTATCCGGGACTGATTAATGGGAAATATGCAAATGTTTTTGTCAGTGATGTTTAGAATAGTGAAGATAGAGAAAGTGGCTTAAAATTTCACCAGTAAGAAACTAGTTAATGCAGTTTCACAACAGAGAGGAGAGAAGAGAGAAAAGGGGAAGAGACAAGAAGTGGGGAGGGAAGAGAAACCCCGCTTCAGAGACAGGGAACATCTCACAGGGTCTCTGTGAAAGGCCCAGGAACTCAAGCTCTACTCTCTGAAGTCAGGAAGCAGACGAAAGGCCAGCGGTATGTGCTCCCGGGGCTGGAGAGGAGAGCTAGCCCGGAATATTTTTTTTTCCTTCCTGTGCACAGATCAGAAAACCCTGGAACCCAGACCCTGATGAAGTGTGAGTGAGGCAGAGGCCAGACCAGGAGGTGGTCAGAAGACGCCCGGTGCTCACACTCGGGCTGCACACTCAGGTCACATCCCTCTGTTTCATTTAGAACTATGAATGATGCAATTAATTTTCCATCAAATGGAAAACGACTGAGATGGAGCTTTGGGGTATTGTATCAGTGTAGACATTTCTAACAGTTAATGTGAAGGCGAGAGGCAAAAGTTGAGAAAGATTTCTGGAAGGTGAGAAAAGACAAGATTTGCACAGTAAAAGAATAAAGATTTAAACAATTATTAACTCCCTCTAGGAGGTAAGTATCTCAACACTGGAAGTGCCAACAGGAGAGAAGGGTAGAAACGGGGAAGAGAACTATCAGAAAGGAACACAGGGACATCTCCCCACCCGAGGGTCATTTATGCTCCCAGAGCTCAGGAGTGGCCGGCAGGTGAAGGCAGCCCTGCAGCCAGACGCATTCTCATAAGAGCATCTCAGGGATAAAGAGAAAGGCCACATGCTTCTAAAACACAAAAAAGAAAGTGAATTTATACACAAAGGTCAGGAATCAGAATTGCAGCAACTCTGGAAACTAAAAGACAGCAGAGAAATCACTTCCTTTGAAATCCCAGTAGAACCTCCATAGCCGACCACCTCCCTAAGCAGACCTAATTTTCATAGATCAGACACGCACCACCTCCATATGATGGACACCTAGTTACAATCCCTTGGGTGGTCAACTTACAGGGATTCTACTGTGCTTTTATTTCTAAGAGACCATTCTTTTTTGCACACATTAAAAATGTACTTCTCATGCACCCTTCCTGAGAAATGACTGGATGGAGGCCATGCCCCACTGAAAGGAGAGGGAGAAAGAAAACAGGAAGATACAGGGTTCAGGAAGTGGGAAATCCCACGACGAAGAGTGGTGAAAAGAATGCTTAGGGGGGCAAAGGGCAGGGGTGTGCAGGTGTGTGTGAGGGAATGTGGGGGGCGGCCCGTTCAGATTGGAGGCTGATCGAGGAGCTCTAGAGGTTCTCTGCTGGGAAAACAAGCAGAACTAACAAGCTTGCCAACAATGCTGGCCATGCGGAGCACCTTCCCGTCCTGGCCATGCGGAACACCGCCCCGTCCTGGCCATGGGGAGCACCGCCCCGTCCTGGCCATGGGGAGCACCGCCCCACGCTGGCCATGTGGAGCATCACCCTGTCCTGGCCATGGGGAGCACCGCCCCGTCCTGGCCATGGGGAGCACTGCCCTGTGCCATGGAGCACAGGCATCTTTGATGGTTAAAGCATAAAGAACAAAGTGTAATCCGTGCACAACTTGGTTCAGCACTTAATAATATTTACATAGTTAAAATGTATTTGACTAAAATTTTAAGAAGTACTGGGAGGATGGGGATATGGAGAAAGTGACCTCAATCTCTGATCTCTCCTAATATAAAGCCAATAGATAGATGAGAAAAATCAAATGCCAAAAGGTATAGTAAAAAAAATGATGAAAGTAAAATTAAATACCAAAAGAAATAGTAAAAAAAAAAAAAAAGCTGATGAAAGTGATTGCTCCTAGTGAGGAGGATGGGAAGTGAGTTCTGTCTTTTGTTGTAATAAGCTCTTCATAGCCACACAACAGGAGAATGGATTGTATGCAGTGTCTCACTAAAAATACAGCAAGGAGGCGTATATGCTCAGGGAGTGTTTTAACAGATTCAGAGGGAAAAGTTTGAGAATAACATAACCCCATATAATGTCACAGGAAAATAAATGGATAAATCGATGCCAACATATTTAAAATGTTCATCTCCAGAGCATAAATTTATAAAGGTCTCTCACTTTGTAATAATTAGTCCTCTTTTCAGAATATTTTATAGTGCATCTACTACTGGGTTTTTTCCTGCAAACTCCACAATGGTATAATTAGCACAAATCTTATAATTAATATGAAATAATTAAATTAATACATTTTATTTATTTCAGATTTGGGTGCAGAAGGAAGAGTTTTGTAATTTAATATGGCACAGAGAGCTTTTAAACCAATGAGCCTTCAGGAACTGGACTGAGACCAGGCCATTCATTTCATGTTCTGTCTTAAGGTACAAAGCCAAGGAAACAGAATGGCCGATAACCTTGAATCCCCAAATTCACATCAACGAGATGGGGCAGGTTTACAATGACGCCAGACCCAAGCTGCAGGTGCCACCCGGTGCCTCCATCTCCAATCAAGGTTTGCTTATGAAGGGTGCTCAGAGCTCAAGTGTTTAATTTAAACCATCTCATCTCCAGTGGACACCACTCACCTGCATTTTGAGGCAACAGTAAGGTTACTCTCACAAAATTCAGAGTGGTTTTCTATTAATATTATTAATTAAGGCTAAGAAAGAATCTTTAATCAGTGGTCTTGGAATGCTACACATACAAGAAAAAACACTATAAATTATTTTTGTCTTGTCTAGCAACTTTATTTCCTTATGGGCATTTTGGTTTCCCTTCCCTGAACTCTGGGTGCCATATTCAATTTTTTCTAGCCCTTTCTTTTCTGGTATTTTCTTCCTTTCATGTATCAGAGGAGGGGGGCATAAGGGGTAAAGACCCACAAATGGCAAGTGTCTTTGTTAGAGGCTTAGCATAGCTCAACTGACATGAACTGTGAGGCTGGGAGCGAATCATCCGGCCAGCGTGAGCTCTTCACTTCTAAAGTCCCGAGCAGACGTGCAGGGCAGCAGGGCTCACCGGCCGGAGGGGCAGGCTCACGCCCCCTCTGAGGGACCACGGCACACCAGCAGGCAGGGACGCTGCCCTCATGAGGCAGGGCCCTTTGGGGCCACCCCTCCATTTCCCAGGAGAATCTATGCTCCAGCTGCTTCCAAGCAGGCAGCGACGACAGAATGGGTTCTAGATCTCAGATCTCAGGTGCAGTGATTTTAACCCAGGTTTTTAGAACAAGGTCAGCAGCTAATCGCATACAGAGTGGTATGAGGCTCCTGGTTCTGCTCCAAGTGCATGGCAGGGATCCAGCCACGTGTGATGGTCCTCCACAATAACCTGATGAGCTGGCTACTATTGTTTCCTTGTTTTATTGATGGAGAACTGAGCAAGACAGTTTAAACCACCATCCTGAGGACACACATCGGAGAAGTTCTGCAGCCAGCATCATTCCCAGGCAAGGTGGCTGCAAACACCTGGGAGGATCTACACGATGTGACTTAGAAGAAGCCAAGGCTCCATCACGGCACCAGCAGGGAAGGCTCAGAGGAGTGAAGAGACGTCTATCCTGGAGACTGTGTGACTCGTCGGGTGACAGAGCTCAGCTTTGTCACCCTGAGTCTCTTTATGGGAGTTTCAGTTCTATTACATCACACAGTTGTGTCAACGGGCTGCACGTGTGTCTGGGCATAAATACAGGGACGCGGACACTTCATCCTTCACATCCTAAATTCAGAACACAGATTACCTCACACTGCAAAGCACATGCTCTGGAGAACAGTGAGTCCTATTCTGATTCACTAACAGCTATTTAAAGCCATCCTGAAGTGTACAACATTTTTTTTTCTTTTACTAAAGAAAACCTTTGGGAAATAATCATCTTTTAACCTATCAATGTATAGGTTCTAATTTTCATAACTTTGCTTGAAGTACAGACACACCTGCACCTTTTTGCATTGAATATATTGTGTCCTAAGTGAAAAAAAAGACAGTAAAACTTCATTTTGAAATGATTTCATTGTGCATTTTAATTACCACAGTCACCCAGAAGGAGCTTGGAGATTTAACGAGACACTGCAGATAGGTCCAGACTCAATGTGTGGAAGGGCGGCTGACCTGGCTTCTGTTATTTTGGTGGGTGTGTTTTCTCTTGAAGGAGGTGGTTTATTTAAAATTTTTGTGTCAAAGTTGGTTTTTTTTTTTTTTTTTTTGGTTTTAAAAAAGAAGCGCCCATACTCATTTTTCAGAAGAATTCCCTGACGCGCCTCCCATTCTGTCCCCGTCTGGAATGCCAAACTTCCCACACAGGCAGGAGCTGAGTCCAGCTAACGCGTGTCACTGCAGGGAGACAATGAGGAGGGAACATGTGGCCTCTCCCTGCTCATCAGCACAGACGCAGCGTGCGGTGTTTCTGCTGCGAGGGTCACACGATAGGGCAGTCCTCTCAGTGGGCAACAACCTATTTCCCTGGCTAATAAGACAGTCCATATGGTGCACTAATTTATTGGAACAGAAGCATCACTGTTGTTCTGGGGGAATAAGGAGGCAGTTCACCAAACCAGCAGAGACCGTGCTAACAAGCTGCCCTGGTGACTCAGTTTACCCACTGTCAAGACCCTCTGGCTCCATCCCTGGTAATGGTTCTTTACTTGGCCATCAGATTGAAAGAGAAAAACAGAACACCTATAGGCATAGAAGAGTGGCAGTAGCTTGGGATGTCTAGGTGGTGGTTACAGGTACTCACGCCAAAGGTGTAATTCGAGTATACTGATGCAAATATTGGGGTTCACTACAAAGCTTATTTGGGCTCCCCCTACAACAGGCAGGAACTAAATGGAACGAGGGTGAATGAGAAGCTATTCTAACAAAGGTACAGGCCGTCCCACAGGCAGCTGTGCTTCCCTCCTTAGGCAGCACCCAGGTGTCAATATGAGTGTTAAGATGACCCACATGAGGGCTCTGAGATTGGGCAGCCATCATGTGTCACATAGATCATGTTGCTTCTGTGTGATACAAAATGTGCAAATACAAGTATTTTTGGATTTTCTTACAGGCTAAATTGTGTCCCTCCACACCTCACATTGAAGTTCTAACCCCCAGGAGTGCAGGAGGCCACTGCGCTTGGAGGGAGGTCCTTTAAGGAGGTGATTAAGGTGAGCTGAGGTCACCAGGGTGGGCATGAGTGCAGTAGGACGGGTGTCATACCAAGTAGGTATCTATGAGAAGAAGTGTCACAGGAGAGGAGGTGAGCACACAGCAGACATGGAGGGGTGAACCTGAGGACGTGGAGAAGATAGCCACTCACAAGCCAAGGAGCGGAGACCTTGACCTTGGACCTACTGCCCACAGAACTGTAAGAAAATACGTCTGTGGTCTCAGCCTCCTCAGTCTATGGCATTTTGTTACCGAAGCCCTAACAGACTAACAGAGATGAGTATCAGAACGCACACGTGTGCACGCACACACCACACACATGCGTGCACACACACAAGCACAAGCACGCCGGCACACACATGCATGCACACACACAGTCCTAGAAGATTCCAGAAAATGGTACAAGAACCCCAGCATTATACTCCTTGATGTACATAATATTCCATCCTACTATTTTCTCTCACTCTTTTTGTCAAATAAGCAACACTTTTCTGCATCCCTTCAGAGTCTCAACAAGAATTACAAACAAACACATAAACTATAGCTAAAAATGGAGCAGCAGCCAGGGGAGCTGCTGCCCCACCCCCACCCCTCCCTCCACCCAGAGCCAGGGCAGCCCTCGGGGCTCCGGCAGGGCAGAGTTTGAAAAATGCCGCTTCCATCCTGGCGCCTCACAAAGATCTAATATGTCAGCAAATTACCTCAGGTTTGCACATTATCATTAATCACGGGCGTCACAGGGGACGGCAGCCTTCCCCCAGACATCATGAATAATGGTGACCTCGAGGTGGGGGCAGGCAGATTGTGCGTGCTCTGCCTGGGAAGGGGAACCACGTCCATTAGAGACGGAGGGGAAAGCTGTTCTTGACATGTCCTCTGAGGGCTCCTGGGACGAGACCAGCCAGGAAGCCAGGCCCATCAGACACCCAGGGCTGCATGGGTCCAAAGGACCCAGTACAGTGACCTTCAAAAGAGCTCTGCAGACCCATCTGCAGACTGGCAACTCTATAGAGGCAAACAAAAGTCCATCACCCCAAACAAGCAGTTGGGGCTCACTGTTGCCTCACCTGCCCTGGATTCTGAAGAGTATCTAAGGCTTCCAGAAGTTTCTGCAGCAGTAATGGGCTCCACACCCCTCCTCAGCCTGGCACGCACAGTTAATGACGAGCTCTCATCTCTTTCGTTCTGAAGGTGCATTAGCACTTCGGTCCGCTCTTCTGGGTCACTGGCGGGGTCATCCTGTGTGTCAGCCTTCAGATTCAGCTTGCAGTCGTCCTCCACATCCAGGTCGGTGTCCTCAGAAGGACACAGGGTGATGCGTCTGGAAAACTCCAGGGCCACACCCAGCCAGCGAGATTCCTTCTCACGCAAAATCATACTCAGATGTGCAGAGAGGCTTATCTCCATAGCAGATGGGGCCGCCTTTGTCACCACTGTGGATCCGAGCCTGGGCGCTTTGTCACTTCCCCCCAGCCTGGTTATGATTTGAGTCACACCCTCCTCAGTGGGTGATCAATGTGCTCGCTAATGAAAGTGTGACCTTTGATATGAAACACTCAGCCTCCTCAGTTTCAGCTCCATGTTCTTGTCGTATCTGAGTTGGTCTTTGGTTTTGTTCTTGGTTTTGCGGGGTCTTCAAGCCACCTGTCCTGTTACTGTTAACATGACTTGTCCAATGCCACATGCATCCCGGCTTTGTGTGACTGTTTCCTCACCCGCTGCTGGATCAGAAGGGCCTGTGCTGGAAACCTCCTTGCATTTCTATTGCAGTGTCCCCTGTAAAGTGACTTAGTCAAGGAATATTGATAATTTTAGGAAAGCCACACAGTGTAAGGAAGAGCAGCTGACTCTGAGTTTGAACTAAAGCTCAGCCATTCATTACTGATATGAACTTGGACCATTTCTTAGCTCGCCTGAGCCCCAATTTAGAGGCTGTCAAACATTGAGTTGTTATGAGGTTCAGCTATTTAGATAGCAGTAATTATTTGTATAATGCATGCAAAATGCACAGCTAGGTGCCTGGCACATAGTAATCAATTGTAATGATAATACTGATAATGATGGTCACAAATATTTGATAACATGTACATTTGAAACAGACTTGGTCACAACTTTGCCAGCTAAATGTCTCTGGTATTAACTAAGCAAGGAGCTTTTGAGTGTGTGTATGGTGGTCTAATCAATATGACCCATCAAATATGATCCACGCAATGTAACCAGCAAATACAGAAAAAACACAAGGGATCTCAGAGGGAGAAGCAGGAAGATTCACTCCCTCCTTCAGTCCTGTGAACACAGTTTTGCAAACCAATATCTGATAAAAAATAATATTAATTTTAAATTTGAAGTACAAAGCAACATATCTTTATTGCACAAAAAACTGGGATTTTTGGAAGAGTGCACGGAAGTAGATAGAAATTCTCGTGCTTCTCACAGAGTGTTTTTAATGAGGACTGAAGCCGACTCACATCATTCAGGATCCCAACGTGGAAAGGCATAAAATGTGTTGAATGCATCAAGCAATTTTCAAAATGTATCTGCTTAACCCTCATTCACACAATACTCACAAATTACAAGAAGTAGAAAATTAATCCTTTTCCCTAGAGTCGAGGAAATAAAATCAGTTCTCTATGTGACATAGAAAATCAGAACCTGATCTAATAAAAGATAAGAATAAAAAACAGAAATGGGAAAAAGGAGATGCCACACTTAGCAGGAGAAAAAGAAAGTTAAAAGAGAGGATGATGGTTAAGACACACAGGATTATCTGCCAGGCTTTTCTCTACGAGACTTGTGCAGTTTCTCTGGTGTTCAGCCCTGAAGTTCCAAAGGAAGGTTCACTTCCCTTGATACTCATGACCCCCTATGATTATTAACACCACAAGTACTCACATCCTGGCAATGAACCTGCCCGTGAGAGGAGCGTTCAGGACATGGTAGGTTTCACTTTTTAATGTTTTGGAAGGAAATGATAAAACCATTACTCCTTGGAGTCCTCCACTGCATACCTCTCTCAATATTGAGGAGCAGGCTTCTGAGTGCAAATTTATAATTATTTAAGGATATTATCAAAAATACATACTTCATTTAAAACATTCCCCCGAAGTCCATTTAAGTTGTTAAACTCTGTATCAGTATTTTAAAAGATGAAGATGATACATTTTATCCATCGACATTTTTGGCTTTACTTTTCCAAGTACTTATTAGTAAAGTGCGCTGTATCTAGAGACGGGGGCCTTCTAGTGAACGGCCCAGTTGAATTTTTACTAACTGACCCCACCCCTGTAACCAACATTGAGGTCAGAAGACGAGTGTCCAGCACCCGTGGCTCCCACCCCCTGTTCCTCTGAGGCCATCAGTCGCTCTGAGACGTCAGCGCTGCCCCCTGTAAGCACAGAGGTCAGCGCTGCTGTCCGGGGCCGCGCGTGCGCAGACCCACAGTGTGCGCCCCTGCTGCGGCCCCGCTCAGTGTCGCCTCCGAGGGTACGCCATGTGGTTGTTCGCACTTACACGCACTTCATTCTCATTTCTGAGGAGTGCTATGTTGTGTGAACGTAATTCATCTATCCATTTAGCTGTCTGGGGGAACTGAGATGGTTTCTGGTTTGAAGAGGGCGGCTGCCTGCCTCTACATCCCCGTGAGACTGTGGTCCCTGAGGCGCCCATGGGCACAGGTAAATGTCTGTGTTAGGGACCTGTTTGGGAGTGGACTGGTGTTGTCACAGGGCAGGCATAGGGCCCGCTTTCTAAGAGAAGACTGCTGGTTTTCCAGAGTAGTGGGAGTTGCCTTACTTTTTTTTTTTTTTTTAATTTCAGGTTAATGTACAGATGACTAGGTTACAATATTTGCATTTGTTAGGTACAGTCTCTCATGTAGTTGTGTCCCGCACCCAAAAGGTATGCTATGTACCTTGAAATAAAAGAGCAAATTATAAAAATATTGCTTTATACTAAAAGTGTAGCTCCTTCCTTATTACATATAATTTTCAAAATACACAGAAAATATCCTAAAAATCAGTTATTGATCAATAGGGGAGATTCGCAATTTTGGGAGTTGAACTGAGGTTCTGAACAAAGAATTGGTAACATAAATCCAACAATAATGATCACCACTGATATTACAACTGCTACCACAACCACAACGATGTAATACAGGAGGTCCCCTTAGCGATGGGGATGTCCCCAGGCACCTAAGGGACGCCTGGAACTGTGGGCAGTACCAGCTCCCAAATACACTGCTTTTCCCCATGCTGGTCACCTCCAGGCCACATTTGGCAGTTTACTTTAGAAGTAAATGGCCTTTCTAAATTAACCCACTTTGGGGAAGTCTTCTGATTCATGGCAACTTCCTGTCCCTGAGTAAAGAATGTTATCTGAGTTCCTCAAATTGTTGACACACTGATTATCACAGGACCTGTGGATGTTGAAAAGGACCCTCATTTCCTTCTGAATTGTGAAGATGTGCTGCTTTGTTCCCAGTTTCCCTACGTATGTAGACATTTTAGCCTGTAGCTGCAGCCTCCGCCCTCCCCACAACTCTCATCTGTGGAGTCTGTCCTCCTCCTCTAAACGTTCCCATAAAAGCCCTCTGACTTGTAGCAGACCCTGGGACATGCCCAGTTTTGCCGCTGTGTCTTCCTGGGCTGGTCCTCACATTTTGGCTTCCAAGAAGCCTTTATCAAATCATTTCTGCCTCAATAGCCTTGATTTCATTTGACACACATCTATGATAAAGTTTGGTTCATAAATTAGGCACAGTAAGAGATTAACAATAGTAACATAAAACAGAACAGTTATAATGTATACCGTAATGAAAGTTTTGTAAATATTCTCTTTCTCTCTCTCAATATCTTATTGGACAAAACTCACTTTGAACCAGGGTTGACTGTGGGCAACTGAAACCACAGAAAGGGAGGGAAGAACCACACGGGCAGGGAGGGAGGAATCACTGTACTGACTGAGCCCCACGCACATGCCCGGTGCTCTGCTAAGTCCCTTATTGCAACAAGGCACTGAGTCCTCTCAGTATGCCGTACATTCTAGTAGAGAGTACTGTCCCTGATCCACAGGATGAGGCCAGAGACAACTGTTATCAGTAATTTGTCCAAGGTCACAAAGCGGCTCACCCAGGGGTGCTGCACCTCAAATCCACCTCTTACCACCCTATGACCCTAGGGCTCTAGGGGGGTGCACAGTGGCTACATGCCTTAGTCCTTCTAGAAATAATCGCACCTGGGATCTCTGCATGGGTTGTCCTAAGCTTTTGTTTTCTCCCTTAGCAGGTAAAATGTGTATTCTCGTTATGCAAAGCAACAATCTGTAAATATTAGGATCTTACTTTCCCACACACGTGCACACCACTCATCCCCACGTACAGCTAATGGCTTTTTGTGCCAGGTAAATGGCAGCAACATGAATGAGCTATAACGAAAATGAATGAATGAAGTGAGATTTTCTTTACCATATTGTTTAACTAAAAGAAATTAAATGTGTGCGACAGTATTTTAACCCCAGACTTAGCTGACACAGAAGCTGCCTGCACATTCACAGACTGAAGAAAGCCAGCGTGAATGCGTGGTTTCTGCTGTCACTCCTGTGTCATGTTGTAACCACTGTCACGCTAGACGTTGCCATTCTTGTGCTGTGTATGTGGGGGAATATATGGTAAGATGGAAAGCACGGTTTGTAAATCCTGAGTCTAAGTCTCGACCTTACAATTCCTGAAAGAGCGAATTATCTGTTCTTCCTGAATCATAAGAGCAATAAAACTTAAGCAATGCCAACACAAGGGAAGAAGGGAGGGAGGGAGGGAGAGAGAGAGAGAGAGATCTGAACCCAAACACCAGAAATGACTCAGATGAACAAATGAGGGGAAGGAGCACTTTTCTGAGTTCTGACCTACAGGCTGCCGCAGCCCCCAGCTGGATGTATTGCTTTGTTCCCCGGCTCACTCAGGCTTCTCTGTTTGTCTAGATGTAGCTCTACCCATAAAAGTCTATGTGTAACTAACTCGTGAGACCAAGCAGCTCCCAGAGCCTCTGGGGCAATGGGTATATCAATCCTGTCCCCCTGGTGTCCCTCCCTTGAAAATTCTAAAGTTGGTGTGAACAAGTAACATGCAGAGACCAACAAAGGCTTGCTCACAGTCTCACACACATTAAGTCAAATTCTATGCGTAATAAATTGAAGCTCTTGTTTAGCTTCAAAATATCATGTACTTTGTTTTCTAAATACGCGAGACATAGTTAAGAGGAATTTCAAAATCTTTTACACATGACTTATCTCTCACATACGTTCCCTATTAAAACGCGCCTTAGCACACTTCACGGTTTACATGTTGTGGTTTTGATGGCAGAAGTCTGGCCTGGTTATTGCTGGAGGCCATCAGTGTAGGGTCCACAGCCAGACTCTGTCACTAGTAAACCACGAGACGCCACATCATTTGGAGTCCAGAAAGTTCAAGTGACGGTATGCTGAAGTCTGTACGTTAAGAAGGCCATTATCACTTTCACATTGGATTCCACATAACTGGACAGTAAGGATGATCTTGGTTCAAGGACAAAACCACTCTAGATGTTAATATTTATATATTTTTTTCTCTCATGCAATCAGAAAACACTTGAGTCAACCTACCAAAATGAACTGATTTGGAAAAGAATTAATGTATATTCACCGAGAAAAAACCCCAACTATTTTAAAACTATTAAATTCACTTTCAACTCCCCCGATGGAAGCTCCTGCACCAGAAGCCTTTACTGTAGAAGGCTCACAAGAGCAACAGAAGAAAGTATTGTGGGGAAGACAAACCGTATCCAACAGTGCTACAAATGTCTGGTTTTCCTTAAAGCTAGAACCACATATAGTCATGCAAACAATACATTATGACAATTAAATTTTTCATCCTAACTGTAATGCAGGGCCCAGTTAGTTCCTTACAATCCAGATTTTGTCTCTCCCTGACAAACTGGAGGCAGACATGACCGGCATCAGCTTCCCTGGGAGGGAGAAGGCAGCTAAGTGGGGTGCAGGGCAATTTCATGAAGCCACAGCAAACAAACGGCAAAGCAAGAACCAGACCCCACTGCAGTGGCTTCAGATACAGAGTGCATCTGGCCACCCAGGGAGGCCATCCGTTGTTCCCATGACAGCAGAATCTCAGAAGGTGCTGAGGTTGCTGTAATTACTACGATAGCAACCCCCTTCCTGTGGGAAGATCAGCACCGGTCTTTGTTCTAAGCACTTTCTCTAACGGATATTTAACTTTAGGCCCTTACAGCTGGAGAACAGGGTAACTAACTTGGGCGGGTGCTCTGTGAGCAAGTTTAAAACACAAGCTTAACACCCACAATAATAAAACTAATCATTGCTTTCATCACACTGTCTGGATAATTTACCCTTGATGTTCCTCTCCAGCCCTCTCTGGCTCAATTCAGTTTTATTTTTACTTTTAACATAGAGAATTTCTCAGAAATTTTACTCACTACAACATGAGCATTATTTCAAATTATTTCATGATTTTGAAATTGGAGTACAGAAAAAAATTTTAGTTTTTAGAGTCAAGATCAGAGAAATTACTACATTTTCCCACTCTCTGGAGCCCAATTAGAGCAAAGGGTACCACGTTTTCCCTGGGGTTAGGTCCTGACAGTGGAGGGGAATGAATGCTTTGATTCTAGATTTTTTTTTCTTTTTTTTTGCAGTTTTTGGCCAGGGCTGGGTTTGAACCTGCCACCTCTGGCAGATGGGGCTGGTGCCCTACCCTTTTGAGCCACAGGCACCACCCGATTCTAGAATCTTTTATTCCTATTATTTATATTATATAGGAGGCTCCTGTGCTTATTTCTTTTTTCCCAAGACAATTTAGAACTCTTAGCACTTTGCCTCAACACTTTTAGAGGTGTAAAATAGGGAAGGTGGCGGGTGGCAGGATGGCTTCCTTCCAACAGATACGTGCTTGAAAATGAGGTGAGAATACCCAGACTGTGATCAGAGAGACTAATGACACCAGCCCGCCTAGCTGTGAGGACTAATGAAGGTGGGGTTGCCATGCACACACAGGGAATGTTAATTATTTTTGAAAATATATTTGCCTTGCTTTTACATATTGACCAACTGTGTCAAAGAAAGACATTTCATAGAATTTGACAATAACTTCGTTGTAACTAATTTTTTTAAACACATGATTCTTAATTTCAAGAAGATTTGAAACACAAGGGAATGTAGTTTAGTGAAAAGTTAGGCACATGTGCATGCACAGATTAGCAAAAATTCTGAATATTTTGAGTTACTTATAAATTAGCAATATCCATTTTAAAAAATTCAAAAATGTTTCAAGTACTCGGAGATTTTATTTTAACAAAATGTTTAATTTATTTGAATGGTAATAAAGAAAGAATCACCGTTCATTGGACATCTATTATGGATAAAAGTAGTTTTAGGCATTTATGTATTACTTCTTTTTTTAATTTTAAAAGAAAATCAAGTTAAATGGGCAATATATTTACTCAAGTGGTAAACTGGCTTGGTTTTAATGTCATTAGCCAAAACACTCCGACAAGACATTACAATGGAAGCTCTATCTATATTGGCCATTTTTCTTTTTTTTTTGAGACGGAGCCTCAAGCTATCCCCCTGGGCAGAGTGCCATGGCATCACAGCTCACAGCAACCTCCAACTCCTGGGCTCAAGCGAGTCTCCTGCCTCCGCCTCCCAAGTAGCTGGAACCACAGGCGCCCGCCACAACGCCTGGCCATTTTTTTTTTTTTTTGGTTGCAGCCATCATTGTTGTTTGGTGGG